>JAULKJ010310668.1:0-10977 GCA_032355405.1 Rubia balearica | reverse complement strand
TACTTCTGCACTTTCAAATTATACAAGGTTATTTCTGCACTTCCATAATCTTATGGGGTTATTTTTGCACTTTTCCCTAAAAATAATACATATAATAACCTCATAGAAAATCTAACAAATTACAAACTAAATTGGAGATAAAAAATATTCATAATTAAGGCAACGAACAACAACATAATTAATTCGAAGGGTCAGCGTGTTGCCAAAAATGTTCAATTAAGTCATTCTTAAGTTTTTGGTGATTTGCCATATTGTGTAGTCGAAATCTTGCTTGGAGGAAAGCCGGCATACCTGTCTGCGCCCTGGTGTGATACACCTAAGGTTCCTCAGGAGTATCCATGAGGTTGGTCTCACCAAAATGGTGGCAATATGTATGTCATTCATCTTCAACTATCATGTTGGGAAGTATAACTCGAGCAATCATAATCTTACCCACTATTTCCACATCCCAATAATAGGCAGGGTTGCAAATGATATGAAAGCGAGCTTGCAAAACTCCAAATGCAAGTTCAACGTCCTTTCGGAAGCTTTCTTGGGCCTTAGCAAATAGTTTCTCATTTGGTCCCTGAGAGAGGCAAATGTAAGGGATAAATGATGCCCACTCAGGATATATTCCATCTGTTAAATAGTATCATGTATCATAATCATGGTCATTGATATGAAATTCACACTTCGGAGGCGTTCCATTCAAAACATCATCGAACAACGGTGATCCGAAGAAAGCATGCCATATACGAAAATTATAAGCTTACCCGGATAGCGCATATATTGTCCTTTCCATTCCGCTGGGCAGTTCTTCCGGTTCCAATGCATGCAAACCACACTGCCAATCATTCCTGGAAAACCACGTTGAGCTCCAACATGCTTTAGGCGTTCAATTTCCTCAGGGTTTGGTCCCCTGAGGTATTCTTAGGGTTACATATGAATAATGGTTTCCATGAAATGGTGAAAAATGTCTTTAGCAGTTGTTTCTCCGATGGCCAAGTATTCATCAACTTGACCATAGGCTGAACCATATGCCAAGATACGCATTGCAGTCGTGCATTCTGAAATTGGAATAAACCCGAGCACTTCGCAAGCATCTGGCATTGTGTAAAATAGCTATCATGCAGCGTAACGTCCCTAACTATGCGAAGAAATAATTCTCTTCGCATACAAAATCTACGGCGAAACATGACATCGCTGTAGATGTTGTCATTCAGTTCAGCAAAGTACTGATGCAACAACATTTTCAAACTTCCTTCACGGTTTCTATTGATGACCTTTCTTTTACCACTCCTTCTGGTACTTGCGTCCGGGCTATGGTTATGTTGTAATCCCTTGATATAATCGCTGGTAATTTTACGCATTCCTCTCCGTCTATCTCTATGACTTGATCGGTTTGGGGGGTGTTCTGTTTCATGATCGGCATCATTGGTTGAGAAATCGGAGATAGAAGATGGACAAAATGGTTGGTTTGAGGAGGAAGACATTGGATTGTTATGATAAGAAAGTGTGAGGAATGAAATTCGATGTGTGAATGAGAAGTGAATACATATATTTCTTTTATAGGCTACGAAAAGATGAGGAAGTGCTAAGTTTGGTGTGACATGGTCTACCCACGTGAAGCTACGAGACTTGGCACTAACTCTTGTTGACTGATAATTTAAAAGTTGAGGGCCCACCCAAGTGAAGTGACAGTACTTGACACTAACTCTTGTCGGCTGAATAATTTGAAAGTCGAGGGCTCACCCACGTGAAGCCACAAGAATTGACAAACTCTTGTCGGCTGGAAAATTTGAAAGTCGAGGGTCCACCCACGTGAAGCGATGAGACTTGACTATGGTGAAAACACTCATCCATTTCAGATGAATATACTAGAGCTACTTCGTAAGACGTGTAGGAAAACTGAACATAATTCATCCATCAATTTATCTTGAATGATTACTTGCTGAGAATCGGCATTCAGACCAAGTTAGAAGAGTGTTTAGAATCATAGTCTTCTCTCACGTTCCTTTTCCTCTAACTAAATACTCTCGAGTTGAACCTCGTGTTCCCTCTTCTCCGCAAGTTGAAGGCATTCGTGTTCCATCTTCTCCGCAAGATGAATGCGCTGTGTTCTATCTATTCACGTTCAACTACATTTTACTCACCAAGTGAGTGAGACACATCATTGTTTACCTTTTTTCCTTGTTTTTTTGCAGCTTTGACGCCCATATGACACGACATAGGTGTGTGTAGGGGGGTCTTCACTGCCATGTGCTCTTTCGTTAGTTGATATTGAATACACACCTCTCTCTTTCAACCAAGACCTCTTAGCACTGCCCTCACTACTTCGGTAATTCGGATGATTGCGATAAGCTGCCCACGCATATGATTCTCTCGGGACATGCTGTGATCGAAACTTTGAAATCTCACCCAAAATGTGGTATACATGTTCTATGCTAAACTGGCGGTTTCGATCTTGTTTGAAAATAGTCATGGCTTCCTTTCAGATATATTCATTCACCTTCCCGCTGACGCATCTTCTTGTGGAAATGCTTATTGTCGCAATATACTGACCAACTTCTCTAGAAATTATTTGCCAACGAGCCTTGCAAGCATGCACTGTTTTATCTTTTCTTGTACGTTCATGAATTGAATGCTTAAATTTACCCAAAAATATCCTAATGGTTTGATTAGTACATGTCTTCGGATCCATGGAATGTTCAATCCACGCTCTCACTAGGACTTGATCATTTTCTTCAGACCACGATTGTGGAATTTTATTTGTTCGTTTGGAGCCACTGGCGGCACCCTCATTGTCCTCAACTTCATCCTCTTCGTTTGTAACCTCAACCATGTTTGGACTTGAATTGTGTCCACCTCCTTCTCCACCACATTGGCCACCGCCTAGTCCACCATATTGACCACTACCTTGCAAATTAAATTGACCGCCATCGTGAGCATGATTGGAATACTGGCCAAAATTCGAGGTTGGTTCGAGATTTCCAAACCCTTGGGTAGAAAATTGTGACGAAAACACATTTTGGCTGTGCTGTGTATTAAATCCGGGAGGAGGTTGAGAATAGTAGTTGGGAAATGCCCCATAAAAATGATATGGATTTGGGGGGGATGGAAAATACGGAGGTGGAACATTGAAATTTGGATTTGATTGTTGGGAAGGAATTCTTGAATTCGATGAATTTGAATTTGTCGATTGATTATTGAAATTTGAATTCGGTGAATCCATTTTCAATAATTAGAATCAAACCAACAAACTACAAATTTTTTCTTAAGATTGAAAGAGAGAAGAGTAGAATTTGGAAGAGATGTGAGAATTGAATCAAGAATGTTGGCCTCTATTTATAATGAATTTTTTTGTCCGAATTTTGTTATTTTTATATTTTAATTTTTTGATATAAATTTTATATTATTCATTTAAATTCATTGGACCAAAAAAATAAATTAGAAAGACAAATGTCACAATAACATTGGATCAAAATATACATCTCATTAAAATTTTCATATCACCACATGGGACCCACCCCATGTGATAAAGTGGAGAGTTTGTAAGAGTGCAAATTTGGACTCAAGCCTCTCGAGTCCTCTCCACTTCTCTCTCTCCCACTCTCCAAAACTCCACCATTGTACAAGCCAACTCTCCAAAACTCTTCAAACTTCCCTCTCTCACTCTCCCTCTCCCATTGTAGATGCTCTAAGAGAAATGACCGATCAATTTGGGCTGATAGGAGCCAACGTAGATTTTCCATCCTTTTCAACATCTCACCCCTTGTAATCACTAGAGCTAATCATTACAACTCAATAGCAAATGATTAGGATATCGAAGGTGGAGAATTCCAAGATTGAGCTTGATATCATGGAGAATGAAGTTAATGGCATTGACTTGGACTTGAGTATATTGAGGGGGGCGGTGGAGATTCTAAACGCTTATTGTATTTTTTTTTTTGGAACTGATCCAGAACATGTATAGAGGCCTTTATTAACAAAGTAGGGCTTGATTTGGATACGAGAGGGCCCATTTTTCTTTGTGCCAATAATCGGGCATGGAATAGACTGAATTGAGCTGGATCGCGAGTTCATCCATTCTTGATCCATCAGATGCACATGGGAAAAAAAGGTACAAGGAAATTGCATCGGTACGTTTCTAAAGTAAAATTCATGCTTTCCCAGGGTAACAACCAAAACAATAGTAGATTTAGGTTTACGGGGTACCTGACCATCCATAGTCGTCTTCGGCAGCTGTATCTAGGGATGATCATGGGTCGGTTCTAAAAACACCCAAACCCGATGCAAAGAAAATTTAGTTAGATCCAGACCTGACCTGAACTTGTAGGGTTTGAAAATTTTAGACTCGTACCAGGACTCGATGGGTCTAAACGGGTCTTGGGTTCAAAACGGGTCCTAAATGGGTAATATTCTTTTTTTTCTTCACTAAATAAAATATATATTATCTTAAATGGAAATAATTGAAGTAAAATATGTATTAGAATTATTTTTTTCAAGATAACAAATGTACAATACATATTATTTCTTGAATTAGAAATAAAAAAACAAAGAGAATATTAAAGTAATTTAGAAATTTGGGTAAAATTATATATAGTTAGAATAATATGGGTCTACAGGTTAGGTCTGGGTCGGACCCGTATCTAAAAATCTAAACTCGGACCCGGACCCGTATCTAAAAATCTAGACCCATACCCGGACCCAATGGGTTTAAATTTTTTAGACCCATAGCCGACCCAATAGGTCTAAACCCTGTAGGTCTAGGTCGGGTCATGATCATCCCTAGTTGTATCTCTGAACTAGCATTGTCTTGTTGAAAGTTATAACATACTCCCTATTAGGGATGATCATGGGTCGGATCTAATAAGACCCAGACCCGACCCGAAAAAAATTTAGTTAGACCCAGACCCGACCCGGACCCAAACCCGATAGGTCTAAACGGGTCTTGGATCCAAAATGGGTCTAATATTCTTTTTTTTCCACTAAAAATATATATATTATCTTAAATGAAAATAATTGAAATTCAATATGTATTAGAATTATTTTTCAAGATAAAAAAAATATAGAATACATATTATTTGTTGAATTTGAAATAAAAATACAAAGAAAATATGAAAGTAATTTAGAAATTTAGGTAAAATCATATATAGTTAGACTTATATGGGTCTACGAGTCTGGGTCTGGGTCGGGTATGGGTCTTAGTACTTTAGACCCGGACCCGATGGATCTAAATTTTATGGACTCATACCCGACCCAATGGGTATAGACCCTGTGGGTATGGGTCGGGTCCTAGACCCATGATCATCCCTACTCCCTATGTCCCAGCGTAAGGGTCCTATTTTTTCTGCACGGACAATTTTGCAGGCTGATAAGGATGGATTAGTGGGGTATTGAAATTTTAGGCCAAATTTGAGCCATTAATTTCAACTCAAATAAGTAAATAAGAATCTCTGGTTGGGACAAACAATAATTGAAAGTTGGAAGCTTATGCAAGGGCAAAAGGAGTATGATATAGTATCCATAGATTGCATGGTCTCTCTCATCTTGTTAAGCTCTTTCCAAGTTGTCATTATGCAATGTTGGGCCATCACTTGATCTTCCGTTATAGAAGTAATGCCTTACACACCTGGAAACTTTAGTACCAAATGGCTTTAGCCTAATCCATCCAAGGTCAGACAATTTGACATAAAAAGGTGATGGGGTATCACTACTGAAACCTCCCCCTCCATAGGCCACGATATAATATCACTATTGCACCGCCATTTTTCCGCCTGGGATACCGGTGCCTAAGTAACTCGGTGCAAATTTGAAGAGTTCCAGCACCGGTAAGGCGTACCGGTGCTAGAAACATGAGCACCGGAAAGCCATGAACCGGTGCGTTATCATTTCTATCCCAATGTTGAAGTAGCCATGACCAGATAAATATATTGGGCACCGTATGAATGATCGATGCCGATGCTTATGTTTCTAGCACCGGTTTATCATTTGGTTCTAGTGCTTTAGATATTTTGGAATGTTGTTGAGGTATTGAACTGGCATATAAATTCATAGCACTAGAATAATAAACAAAATGGTGCTCAACTGTTTAGCACCGGTTGTCTTTTTGAACCGGTGTCTATGAATTTTTTGAACCAAGTTGTATTGTAGAAGCTGCTTACCTTTTTCTAGAATCGGTATTGTAATTTTGTGGTAAAAATTGAAGTATTTCTCCAGTACGCAAGTAATATTAAAACCGGTGCTAGTTTTTATAAAATTTGAAGTGGATATATTTTTTAATTCATGCACCATTCCAGATCAACCACGAGGAAAATAAATTATAATAAATCCCACAGAAGTTAAGAAAAAATGATAAATTTGGTATTGAAGAAAGTAAGAATCCACAGATGAAAAAAACAACTCGGATAATTTTTACCCTGTTCTGCATAAACGGTAACCCATGTCTCGCACCATTTGTCCGCCACCTCGTACGTCTAGTGGATTCTTCGAAGTTGTAAGGGTCAGCTCTTCCAGGAATAGCATGTTATAGTAGCCACATTCCCAAATACCTCCTTATCCTCGGTGCTAAGATAGAAAACATCAATTCACAATGCATAATCAGTTAATGATAGAAGAAAGACCATAAATTATGTTTAATTTTTTATGGTGAATATTTGCGCTTATGTTTGTTATCTTCTAGCTGAAATCGCCTGAGAGTTCATTCTTCCTCTTCACTATCCTAGGGATATGTTATTTACAATATTAATTAAGAAACTTTGATGGTAAGAATGAAGTGTAATTGAATGGATAGTAATACGTGGAAATAACTTGGATTCCGACATTATCATACCATATTATACCACTGGTGAGGGTGCCTAAGGTGAAGACATTGTATGTACTGGGACAATAAGGATGATGAACTAATGTTGCATGTGTTAGTACTTACCAAATTAATTTCTCAGGTAAATTTTTACTAAAAAGATAGTAATTTAAACATCAAGGAATTGTTCCTGACCTTCTGAGGTTGGGTACCACATAAATGTCGACATCGGATGCAACAATCGTTTCCCAGATGAGGGCAAGCCGATTATTGATGTCATCATCCTCATGATCGGTGTCATTCTTTCCTCTGTGTGTGACACATAAATGGGTTTTCCCATTGTCTGTGCCCTATACTTTGCTCCACACGTGCCTGTCAGAATACAGCTCAATTTATTTCACAGATATTCTATGAAATCTAAATTTGAAAATTAACAATTTCACACTCACCCTATCCACAAATCCAGTCGGGAGTTCGAGATCCATGTCATGCTATGACAATTTTTGAGCTTGCATCCGAACTCCAACATTTGCTTGATATCAAGGCAACATTTGTATGGTCTGGAAAATGTGGATACCGAAAATAGGTTGTCATACACAATAGCATTTATTTCCTTCGCCACCTCATTGCAATGTTTGATAAACTCCCTCATCATTGGATAGTCAGTCAATTTGAGGTGGTTTACAATCTACATGTGCACCGTTTAAAAAGATGCATTAAATATATGAAAAATGTAAAAATAGAATAGTAACGAGGTTTGCAAGAATTACCTATTTCAGCAGTTTGAGTGGTATCTCGGCATTTTTTTCCCTGGCCTATAACTGGTCGTTGAACCGGATAGTTGCGTCGATATAATATTGACAGGTTGTTACATGTTAAAGGAAAATAATGTATTTACGCAATCAACATTTGAACACTTAGAATATGAACACAATAATAAATGTGTACAAAATATTTTAATTGAAATACCTCGTCGTTGGGGACTTCTAGGAATTGCTATTCCTTGTCCGAGGAAACATTTTCAGGCTCCTCCTCATCATCCTTTGGGGTCTCCAAATCTTGGTCGATCAAATCCACTGACCAGTCAACCACATGTCCAACAACCTCTCCAACATTGACGAACTTGTGGTTGGTGGAAGGCAATCCTGCTTAAGCATGGAAGACCGGTTCAGAAACTCAAACACGAGTAATTCCACCCGTTGTTGTATGGATGTGGCGTGTTTTTTTTGGAGAAATCCTTTTGCCACCATTGGCCTCGACCCTTCAAGGTTCTTCACGATCTCCTCATCCTGTCATGTATTGTAGAACGATATTTGTTAAGAAATAAATAAACAAAATGTGGATGGCAGTACTAGGAATGATATAAATAAAAAGAAATCGAAATCTTATTTTTTTACCTCCTCATCATCCTCCTCAGCTAGAATCACCCTCAGATTTGGTCCTTGTTGTGCTGACATGGCCTAATGTCTTCTCAATGAATGACTTGGGATCAACGAGTCCTGCTGGTATTTACACTCCTCCGGCTGATACAATCCCGTTCCCTAGTTGGTCAAGGTATGCCACCACCGCCTCACCACCGGTTAGTTAACCAATTTCTTCTTTTTAATTTTCGGATTAGGGGATGAGCTACTACCACATTTTCTTCGGTTGTGGGACAGATGGGGTACAAATGCATCTTTTGAGAGGTTAGTTTGAGTACCCCTATACCTCTCTGGGTGATCCTTTTTTCGGTTTCCTCCATCAGTATGTCCTCCCCGGGTTCCAGGACTAATGTGCCCCTAACAGCCTCCCAGTTCAACCATATCTGCGATTAGGTATAAAATATAAACATTAAAATTATTATGTAACGGTATGACCAAGTATTTAAAAGCACTTACAATATGTACACCGATGACTCTGTCCTTCGGGTCAGTGTAAGTGGTCTTATCACCCAGCTTGATGGACTCGGTTACACCAATGATCTGTCCACATTTAAATCCATGTTCCCAAGCTTCTACTCAATCTCCTCCTTCGTCAATCCCTGGGCAGCAAGTTTCTCTCTCTCTCTCTCTCTCTCTCTCTCTTCTCCTTCTTCTTCTTCGTCTTCTTTATATTTCTCGATGATCTTTGCCCGAGTAACTCAGTGACTTCCCTTACTAGTCCGTTGTGTATAAACCTTTTGCTTTGATTGGGAGATAGTTGTCACCCTGATTTTCCATCCAATTAAAAATAAGTTAAGTTAGTATTTTGTAACCGATATAATTAACGCAAAACGATATAACTGTTAATCCACGAATGTTCATAAATAGGTTACCAAGAAATCGGGGGTTGTCCTCATTTTGTAGAACGCGTTCCACTCCTCTTTATCCATCCATTTGTATTTCTCCCATGGTTTTGTTTTTGATTTATTTGTGTCGTCAACCACCTGATGGATGTAATATTAGTAATTTTTAACTTCCAATTGTTGTGGGCATTGCCAGCCGCGACGAACACATATTCCTTTAATTTCTGAATCTGTCAAGCGGTCAATTTCCGCTCAAATTTGAAGCTCGCTTGCAATGGATTTTAAAATAATAAATGAGTTAGCTTATAATCATAGATTATTATTTTCAATGAATGTTTGATAATGAAACTAATGGAAATAGTAAAATCTCTAATATGAACTAAACTTACCAAAATGTCCTTCCAAGCCTCCTCCTCCTTTGTGCCATCGGGGCATTATTCTAGTGCGATCTGTGTGTCCTAAACTTGATTCATTGTCGGAATTTATAGTTAAAATATGATTTCCATGCGGTCCGATTCTTCGTGCAAACTATGTGAGACAGGTTGAACTAAACATAACCGCATCCCTCTCATTTGCGAGCATGACAGTTAGACATGTGGCTATACCACATTCCTTGCACCAAGATTGAATTTAAAATTTGTTGAAGGATTTTCCATGCTTCCCCCCTGCTTTGGAAACATCGTCAGTCCCGACCTTCTTCCTTGGACCCATTTTGGTGGGAGGCTCCTCATCCGGTGAGGATGATACAATATCATTTTTCTCACCGGGTTCCTCAAATTATATGTTCAGGGGAATGGCGGGTGTGGTGAACACAATTTGTTCTTCATTTTTGTGTTGTGCATCACCCCTCTTTCTCTTGGCCACACCAGTGTGGTTCAGTTCCTTGGGAGGCATCTACAATGATCAACACAATAAACTTGATGAATTACAAATTACTTCGGAAATATCAAGCAATCTAAATCCACAAACCAAGCTAACATTTCCAAGGACAAAGTCTATCCAAAATTTACAATTCATAACACTCCAAATGGTCAAGAACCACATTAAGCCATGAATTACAGAAAAAATAATCATTCCAAAAATTGAAGTATACATATCCAGAATAACCATACTATTACACGACGACATTGAAACACTGCCAAGCATGAAATTGATAAATATTAAACAACAATAAAGACAAAAATCCAAGTGACACATCAAACCTAAATACTCTAGCACAAAATTTATGCCTTTATTTTTCACAATCAATTTTATGGAATAAAAAGGAAAAATCACAAAATTTATCCACATGCAATGCAAAGGAAACTAACATTTGATATGGTCAGAATCAGATGTGTTGAATGGCGGAGATGGAGTAGTCACCGACTGTGGGAAGATGAACGGCGGAGATGGAGTGTTCGTCGGAAAAATCAAGAACCAAGCAGCAGATCCAAATGAGGGTCATGATGTGTACATGGATTCAAGGTAGAAACTGCCCCATTTGAAGCACTAAGTAGAAGGCCTCACTTGAATTAGAGGTAGATGTTGTATACACTTTGGAAGGTCTCTTAGTTTCTAGAGGTAAAAGTTGTACACTTTTTTAGAAGGCCTCGTATCCATTAGAGGTAGAAGCTGAATTTTCTCTTTTGAAGGCCTCAACATGTGAGGTAGAACCGGAAATATAATTTGACACATATGTGTTTCTTCTGCTTGTTTTTCCGTGGGAGCTTTGTAATAGGTGTTATTTGTTTTGGCCCCTGTTTTCACGTATAAGGGGATGTAAGTTGAACATTTTGGAGCAAATGAGGGTGATTTTACCCCTGTCTGCAGGTCCCATTATGGAGACGTAATATTATTTACTTATTTTGCCTAGAATAGGAATGAGTTCTTTATTTGATGAAATCGACGATCGAAATAAAATTGACCATGTTACGCAAATATTCCCTGGTGTTTG
>JAULKJ010310658.1:0-10978 GCA_032355405.1 Rubia balearica | reverse complement strand
GGCGGCGATTGGTGATGATGAGGTGGTGAAGGCGGCAAAAAGTGGTGGTCGGGGTGAGGGGTATGGTGGGCTACGGTGGTGGTGGTTGTGGTTGGGGTGGCCAGAGGTGGTGATTAGAGTGGGCGGCGGTAGTGGTTGTAGTGGCCGGAGAGGGGGTGGAGGGTGGTGGTCCCCGGAGAGGGTGGCGGTGGCTGGCGATGAGGTGTGGTGACTAGTGGCAATATGAGGGGTAAAATGGAATAATAATTTAAGCTACGGACAAGAGTATTTGTCATTTTGGGTTCGGTCAATGGCCCAAATGGCGAGTTAACACCAGAATGTGGTTTGAAGGTTATATCAACACAATTCATGATAAAGTTAGGGTTAATTTGACACTTTTTGGTTTTACATGGTTATATTGACAATTTCAACCTAAAGGTATGGTTAGAAAAGCATTTAACCCTTAAAAGTTTCTATTTTGACTTTTTTTATTATTTGAGTTGAAATTTACGGCTAAAATTTAATCAATCTTGTTCAATCTCAACAACTCTTACCACATCAATATACAAAAATGTTCGTATAAAAATATGATAGAATTGGAAGGAGACGGAAAGAGCAATATAAAGAAGGCAAAGTCTTGGGAAAAGACCATATTTCCATAGGTTTATGGAAAGACGGAGTTTAATTAGAATAATAGAAGGGTAAAATGTTTTAGTTGCATATTAAAATTTTATTATGCAACATGTAGTAATTATAACTTTATGACCCGATTAATGCACTCTAAATTTTTTAGCTTCATTTCTTTTAATTTGCACTTTAAACCTTGGTCTTGTTACAACCTAAATCCCAATTAACCAAACAATCAGTTGTGAAAATAAATAACAGAATTAAGTAAATGAAAATGAGTAGATAATTATACCAACAGAGGCAAATGTTTGAAATTGATGCAGCAGCGAGATGAAGATCTTTGTCCTTAATTTTTAAAACGCCCCATAGTGTGTGACGGGTCGGTTCCATATCGAATCCCCACATAAAACTGCTACACTTTCTACTCTGCACAACTTAGCAACAGAAATCGTCAAACCAATTCAGTGTTTTACTCTCAAACTCGAACACAAAGAAAGCGAAGAAGACGAAGAACACAAAGAACACGAAGAACAAAGGAAGGAGAGGAGGATTGTATTCTTGGCGTGTGTTAGAATGATCCTAGAGGCAGCCTTTTATAGGCAAAGGTGCACTAACGGCTAGGAGGTAATCGTGAAGCAATCCACTCCTCCTCAATTCTGAAGAAAACAATCCACGCCCTGTAATGAAAAGGGAGGAAGACAAGGAGAGAGATTACACCTCTACAATTAGGAGAGTTGACCAGTTCAAAAATCAAATTCCAAAATGACCTTCCTGAACCGAACATTTCCATGCCCGACCCGATCTGATCCAAACTGAACCCCCTGTGTGTGGTCTTGAGTCAAGGTCTCCTAAACTACTAGTTGATATTCCTAGTGTTATACTGGCCATATTTCCTTCCCATTTCCAACTGGGGCAGAGGCAGTATGTATTGGCAACGGTTGATATGTTTAAAAAATTCCAATATTTCTTTACATTAGAGGGGGCGTGATAAATATTTTTTGAAAAAATTCACTCCTGTATTTCCCGTAAATTTCATCCCGGCGGGGGTTGAAACCCCCTCCAGACCCCCCTACATCCGCCCATGATTTCCAATGTGGTATTTCTAATATACGACAAACCCAAAATATTATTCTTTAAGCAATCAAATTTGAGCCTTCGTTTTTCATTCAAACGAAACCCAAATTTAATGTATGAGTATACTAAAATATAGTACTCACGGAGATAAAGCCAACGCTCCCTTATTTCGGCGCAAATGATGGCTGAATCCCACCCGAATCTTGCTCGAAAAATTCAATTTCAACAGATCTTTTCATAATTTATGAAAAATAATATTTTTCAAGATATGAATTCTATGGAGAAATGCTCTTGGCTTCACCTATCATATTGAAATCTCTGACTTTGAGTCCATTAATAAAGAAAGCAACCATAGCATTAGAAATTTAGAGCATCTCCGATACAAGTCTCTCTTTGAAAGTATCAAAAAAATACGTAGGATTGATACTCTAAAATTTTAAAATTCATCTCCAATGTAAGAGTCAGTTTAGGGGTTCAATCTGACGTAGATGACACGTAGAGTGAGAGTCTCGATTAGACCTTCTGTATACAGACGCTCACATTGAAGCCGTCAGTTTGTCAAATTACCAAATTTAGAATTTTAATTTTTAATTATTTTTACAATTTCAAATTTAAATGTTACATTTGGATCCCAGTTTGAAAGTATTATTAATTTCATTATATATTTTTTATTCATTTAATTATATTATATTGATTCAAATATTAAAATATATATTTTAAAATTATAATATAAAATTAATAATAATATAGAAACATAAAAGTAAAATTACTTTACATTAAATTAAAATCATGTGAATTATTATTTCTTAATTTTAGTTCAACATATATTCAATAATTTAGTATTATTTATCTATAAAAAGTGATAGTTAAATTGTAAATGAAATTAGAATATTTCATTATTAAATCTTATTTTTTTTATAAAATAAAGGAAATCAAATATATTTTATATAAAATTATTATTGAATAATTTTGATAGAAAACAACTTTTTGACATTAAAATGATGTTAACTGACGCTCTTATATTGGAGTGCAAAATTTCAAAAAATTTCTCAATCAAAACTCTCATGCTCACGTAATATTGACGTCTAATAAAATATTGACAACGCACGACCCTCTTAGCATCGGAGATGCTGTTAGAACCTATTAAGGCAAAGAGCCGTTACGTAACTCATTTTCAGAATCTATCATAACCTTTTAAGGGTCCCATAAATTTATACACGACCTCACACCCTACACCTAGAGCCATTAGTGGTGATCCACAATCATTAAATCAGATATTATACCCATATCTATTCATCTAGCAAAATTATTTGTACATAATCACCTCCAGCCGACAGGTAACACTTTTGTATTCTTGTGAGTGTTTAATCAGTTAAATTTAAATGTCTGATAAATTCATATAAATTTGGTTTTATTGATGTAATACTTGCTTTGTTTCACTATGTTTGACACACTTACAATTTTTTTTCTAAAATTGCCACATTTCCTTTTATGATAAAAAGTACATCATTTTCAACCACTCATTAAACTTTTTACTCTTCTTATTCTATTCTCTCCACACATTTCAACTTGCAAAAAAATAACACATAAACCTATGATGCCAAACATAGTGAAACAGAGGTAGTAGTTTTAATAGTTAATTGGCATGTAATATTGATAGAGATCAAACTCGCAAGAACATCTCCAATAAAACAAGGGCCAAGTGAAAGTATTGATGCAATTTTATTTTGATGTCAAACAAGAGGAGGTCTAGTTGAGAGTGAGACTCTACCTTGGCTATCTAAAAAATGTTATGATAAATATGCATAAGGCTAATTTCAATTTATTCATTTAATAATTAACAGGATAAATCAAAACCATAATTACAAGAGTTAAGTGTTAAAATGATCCTGACTTTAGGCTGAAAATGCCAATATAACCCTGTAATTTCATAAAGCGCCAAAATAACTTTTGACTCTGCTGATTTTTTAGTCAATGTTCGTTTGGCCAGATTTTGATTAAAAAGATGTTTTTGTCATTAAAAAAAGGGAAAACCCTTGTCTTCCACGTTAATGTAAGTGTCAATATAACTCTCAGACCCCATTTCCGTCATTGACTTCCATTTTTTGGCATTGACTGTATGTAAAATGTACAAAATACCCTTACTGTTAAAATCTAAATTTGAGTTGACAAATTTACACTTGTAGCCCGTCGGGCTGCAGTCGGATCTCCATTGCACCTCCAGCGTAACAAGTAGGTTAGATCAGCACATTATGAAAACTAATAGGGTTACATCAGCACATTCCTAAAACTTTATATCAGAACATTCGTAAAAAGTGTAAGATTATATTAGTACATATTATAAAAGTTAAATGAGTGGTACTCGCCTGGCCTTAACGGACAACCACATCATCATATACATCATTATCACATTATAACATCTTATGCACCATAAAATTTGACATCATAACACCATCATTCATATTAAACACCATTATCACATATTGTAGCCTTATTTCAAAACTAATCAACATTAAAAGCCCTACGTCGAAAAACACAAGAAAATAACATGCACACACAACACCAAAGGTCATCCATCAATGCAGACGAAACACAACAAAATAAACAAAATATCATTAAAATTCATATATTCTATAGGATGTGCCGATATAACCTACACCTTTTGCGAATGTATTTATATAACCCTATCAATTTTCATAATTTGCTGATATAACCCTACCTGTCACGACGACGGGCCGACGATAATATTTGGGATATTAATGACTCTAAGGGTAATAAAGTCATTTTATATTTTTTTAGTATTTTTATTTTTTTACGAGGACAAAATGGATTTTTACAAAATTCTGGCTAAAAGTTTCTGGAGAGGGTTATATTGACATTTACACTATTTTTATAGGGTTATATTGACACTTATGTCAAATAGGTAGGGTTATAAAAGCACTTTTCTCTTTTTTTTGGTAGGGGTGAAATTGACTTTTCCATCAAATCCGCCCTTCAACTGTCAGAATGGCTAAAATTGAAGGAATCTTGCCATAAAAAGAAGAAAAACTCTATTGCCTGCCACCATCTCATTTTGAAACCACCGCCCACGACCTTCTCAGAAACCCTAACCACCTCAACCACCACCACCCACTCCCATCTTAGAAAACCTAGCCACAGCCTACCACGGCTCGCTTCGACACCACAACCCGCCCCATCTCTGAAACACTAACCACCAACTCACCACCATTTCAGAAACCCTAGCCACCTCAAAACCACTGCATGTGACCATCTAGAAAACCACTTGCGCCCAAAATCAATTAAACCCCCAAAAGTCCCCGACATTAACTCAGCTCCGGCGTACTACAACCGCAAGTTGTGACATCGTCCGTGGTGGAGGAAACATCAGAGGAAGTGTCGGAGGCACGTACTCTACTCCCAATGCGACACCATTCAATTGGAGTTGAGCGGAGTGACGGGGCCTCAAGCTAATAGGAAGGTGGCTGGCTGTGGTGTCGAGGCGAGAGGTGGTGTCGAGGCGAGAGGTGGTGTCGAGGCGGAAGTGAAGAAGAATCAAAACTCAAGCCTCGAAGTTGGATTTTGGATTTCTCAAACTTATCATATGGATTTTTATTTTGGGGGGATTTCTGGGGATTTTCTGATATTACGAATGAAGAGAAGAAGAGGATAGGAGTGTAATGTCGTCTT
The DNA here is from genome assembly GCA_032355405.1 of Rubia balearica. NCBI lineage: Eukaryota > Viridiplantae > Streptophyta > Magnoliopsida > Gentianales > Rubiaceae > Rubia > Rubia balearica. Next base: position 5,611 of record JAULKJ010310658.1, on the reverse strand, counting down.
TTCCAGTTTTCCAAATTTATGATTTGGGAAATATACAAATATAACCCTGAGATAATTTTAAATGCAAAAACAACCATAACTAATTTATATATGTGCAAATATAACCATAAAGACTATATTCCGACATTCACTAGCCATTTCGGTCATTGACCAACCAGAAATATCAAAATTCCTGTTGCACACCCCTGTTCAGCCACCACCTCCACTTCTCCACCGCCTCCGCCTTTGTTACTACCTCATTTGCTGCTCCATCATTCCACTTCCTTCACCGCTCTGCCACGTCATCTCCTCCTCTCCCCCGCCACCACCATCTCTGCCCACCACCCATCTCAGCCATTCCTCCTCCTCCTTCTCTCTGCCGTTCCGCCACACCACCTCATCCTCTTCGCCCAATCCTATTTTCCTTCCTCCTCCTTCTCCTCCTCTCCCCTAAATCCTATTTTCCTTCTTCTTCCTCCTCTCCGCCGAACAAGCACTGTTGTGCCGTCGGCCTAGGTCAGGACGTCGTGGTGGCAGAGGCCCAATTGCGTCTCCCCGAGATGAGTATTTTGTGCGTCGGAAAGTGCATCAGCATGGTTGCGCAGGCGGCGGATGAATATGGTCTCAGATGACCAGTCTCAGAAGCCGTGAAGTGGTGGACAACAGTGAAAGAACCAGAGAAGAAAGAATGGTGCGGAGAAAGAATGGCGGGAAGAAAGATCCAAAGAAGAAACAAAAGGAGAAAAACAAAGAGAAGGAGAAAACGAAGAACGAAAATAGGATTTAGGGGCACTGTAGACATTTCATAATTCTGGAAATAAAAATTTAGAGGGGTACATTTATCTTTTTAACATGATCTGGCATCAAACTACCAGAAAAGTTTATATTTGCTCATAAACTAACTATCTAGGGTTATCTTTGCACTTTCAGTTATCACAAGGTTATATATGCACTTTGCTCTTATGATTTTTTTCCAAAGGGATATAATGGTCATTTTAAAGAATTCTGACCAGAATCGATTGCCAAGGTTAGATTGACACTTTTGACTAAATAATAGGGTTAGATTTGCACTTTCAGATTTTACAAGGTTAAATTGATACTTTTAAACCAAACATAAGATTACACTTAACTGATAAACTCTATATTTCATTAAAGGCGTATTAAAGTTCCTATTAAAATATAATTTGAAATAAATGGCTCGAAATATCAACGTTCAAATTAAAAATTGTTTTGAATGAGCACTTAAAACAAGAGTTTCGTGTTCTTTTTTTAAAAAAATAATTACGGGGTATATATAGGCTCCCCAACCCTGAAAAGCACAGAAAATGAAGAATTTGGCACTGGCCATTACATTAAAGAACCATAATATTGGAGCGAAGAAATAGGCTAAGCTAAACCAAGGCAAAAGAGCTTGCCCTCAAAAGGGGACCCTTACATAAGCAGATCGCTTGAGGTTCTACCCTATGTATACTCTGTCATGCGTTTCCACCTATCCAAACCTCCACACCCCGTGTTAGTTTGGTGATGGCCAGGCATGATAGAGTTCCCTCCGGAAGTTCCAGAGGCCATTAGGAAGCTGCTGACAGATTAGTCCAAAAATGTGTCCTAATCACTGCGGATGAAACAAGCCACTGTGGATGTGAGAAGCAGTTGCCAATATCTTTATGGATTCATCCAAAGTACCTGTAAAATCATAGAAAAGAGAGCAGAATCTGTCTCCCAAGAAGAGTGAGGAGCGCGTGCAAAATGACATGTACCAAGTGCATTCGGTAATTCGAAGACAGAAAGAAGAAAGCATGAACATATTAGAGTTAGATTAATGTGCAGATTTTCAAAAGCATGGAAAGCTCTTAAAGATTTACAGATGCATAGTCCACTACTTGGGATGCTGAAGCATGTCAAAAAGCATGACTAAAACATAGCCTATATGCATAACTGATTCAAGGTGGGTGATATCTTGGAACCCTAACTGTGGGAATCATCGATCCATTCTAATTAAACCCCCGGTCTTGGTATCTAGCTGCTCCCATGTTATATAATGAGCCCTAGAATTTTCTGAATTGGCCAGAGAATATGCCACCGTGTTAGTTTCCCTATAGTTATGAGTGAGAGGAATATCTCCTAGCATGTTCTTCAGATTAACACATTTCGTAAAAAGTAAATAGGGAGCTCTGTTGGGAGACTTTGTGAAATTCACCACCTGCACACAATCAGTTTCTATGCAAGTAAAAGTGTATGTTTTTCTATTTATTATGTCTATTGAAAATTCAAGACTTTTGAGTTCTGCCTCAAGTAGAGATGTCACATTAGATTTGAAGCTATGTGCACTGATCAATCTTCCTGTTGTATCCCTGAAAATGACAGCATGTGAGATTGGCTTACCCGATATAACTGATACGTCAATGTTACATTTAATCTCGCACTGTGGCTTTTTCCACTCGCATAGAATAAGAGGTTTAAAAATGTTCTGTCTAAGGTAAGGCATAATGCCCAAATGGATCCAAAACTGATATGTTAGATCTCCTGACATAGGGTGTGCAGCAAAAATATTGAAAGCAACCTCTCTTATACTATTCAGAATTGTAGCCACAGAGACATTAATCCCTTTAAAGCTATGTTTATTCCTTGCTTTCCAGGGAGACCAGAATGCACTCAATCCCAATATTAATGTAATTCTGGATTGAATCTTAGAAGGTGCTAGGTTATTGATGTAGAAAGATAGCCTGTCCCAGCAAGAACTGAATGTCCTATTCCTAATGAGCATGCAAGCATGTATTTGGTCCCAGAGAAGACAAGTAAATGAGCATTCATTGGGAAAAAATGATCTAAGCTATTGATATGATCACATTTCCAGCATTTAGATGGTAGATTAAAACCCATTCTGGCGAGAATATCATCAAATGGCAACAGGTTATTCATTGTCCTCCAAATGAAAATGGAGATTTTACCTGGTATGTATGGTTTCCATATTTCAGAAAGAGATCATCTTCTTCTGTTTTTTTCTCTAAGCTTCCCATATGCAGATTTTACTGAGAAATCCCCATTTTGAGTGGCCTTCCATATTAATCGATCCTCATGTAGATTGTTTAGTTCAATTTCCTGCAAAGATTGAAGAATCCTGGTAGCCAAGTGACCTCCAAATATGGGATTAGCATATCTCTGTTTGCTATGAAGCTAGCCAGAGAAATAGTAGGAAAAGGAGCATGTGAAATAGGCCAAATATAATATAAGGCTCTAGCACCAATCCAATTTCCATTCCAAAAACTACATATTCCTTTCCCTGGAATGATCCGGGGAGTTTGAATTGCAAAATTCAGTTACTCCGCTGATCCTTCTCCATAAGGGGCATTTTTTTGTTGAGTCAGGTAAAGACCATATAAATTTAGTCCATATCCTATTGTTATCCTGCATTTTCCACCAAAGTTTGCAAGAAAAAGCAGTAAGAAATTGATGTATTGATCTTACCAAAAAAATAGACAGTGTTGATATGCAATAGAATTTAACTAACGATCGTATTTGGACCCGTTTGTACAATTTAATAGGTGATGTGAAGAATAGAAAGTTAATAAATTATTTTAATTATATGATGTATTATTGTATGAAAAAAATTAGAACTTGTAAAGTATAATTATTGAACACAGAGTCTTGTTTCAGACCCGACTAATCTTTAGACGAGATCATTTTATAATTGATGTAACTAACGGGGTGATTTAATGTTTGTTTTTATTTATTGCAACGAGGAGCCTATAAGTTTGAAAAACTTTTAAAATATATTGCAGTGTATAAATAATTATAATTTGACCATAAAAGTTATTAGAACAATGTTTTCATGATTGGTCTAATCGTTAGTTGGTTTACTAGGAGACTTTCTCATTATCGAAAGTTTCATAACCAATAAATTAAATGTAATTTTAAATCATGAATAAAATTTTAAAAAGACATTGACTACTCCCTTCGTCCCAGCAGTAATGGCATATTTGTTTTTTCACGGTTTTCAATGATCATGTTTGACTATCAATATCTCTAACTACATATACCAATTCCACATAAAAAGTTGACATTCATATATATGTTAAGATGAATTCAACAATATCTAACATGATATATTTATTATATATTAATTTTTATATGTGGTCAAAATTTACCATATTTAACTTTGAAAAAATAAATATGTCATTACTGGTGTGACGGATGGAGTATACTGTTAGATAACGTCTTCTATCGAATCGTTTAACAATTAAACCCATCATTATAAATATTTTTCCTATAATTTTTAATTAACGACATATAGTAATTAGTTATAATTCAAGATATAATTTAAAAGGTTTTCAAAATAATGAAATCTTCAATGCAATAGATATATAAATATCAAATCACCCTAATAATTATACTTCTTCCGTTCTATTTAAATTGGCGGAATCACTAGTCCGCTAATTTAGATAGGTTGATGTGATAGTGCACGTGGATTGAAAAAGAACAGTATTTTTGTCCATTGACATCATGCACGTGGTATAAAAGGAGCCCAGTCTAATATTCTTCTTCATATGAAAAGGTAATATTTTTATTTCATTGCTAAGTTATTGACATTTTAGGTAAGTTTCAAATTATGCCGATACTGCTAGGATATGACATAATCACTAATGGAGAAGACTCTTTTAACTGTAGCATTAGAAGGTGGTTTCGATGCTTTAGTTGAGGTCCGACAAAGGTTTCGAGTTCGACACTCCCTCCTAGGTCACCTTTTTCATTTTAAAGATGGGTTGAAATCAATTAAAGGCGGACCGCCTTTAATTAGGATTTGAAAGCACTTTCCGAGTTCGAAAGTGCTATCATAGATCACTCTTTCATTTTAAATGTGGTTCTAATTGTAGAACCGCCTTTAATGGGTTGTTTTTGTGGTCCAATATAAAAACTCATTAACATTTACAGTTTTCACCACATGTCCACATTCACAATTTTTCTAAGTTTTCCCTCCACTTATATGTCTCTCTCCTTCCCAACAACTCTCTCCCCCTCCTAAACCGTAACCTCCACCACCGCCACCCTCACGCTGGCGCCCACCCTGTACCATTTTTTCACCCCCGGTCTCCCTCCAAGCTCACCTCCGCCTAATCTCCACCGGTAAGCTCCACCACCTATGCTCCACCACCGTCGCTCTCCATCGGTTGACTGCGCTTGCATTCGCCGGTCGCCTTCGCGTCGAAGCCGAAGGCTGTTGGAAATCGTCGCCACCGGAGAGGCTAGAGATCGACATTACTGAGGATTGACTTTGCTGATGAAAGCGTTGTCGCCGTCGAGTGCCGCTGGAGATTAGGTGTTGGAGATTATAAATATGTTCATGTATTGCTGTGTTGATGTACTCTGGTTTGATTTTGTAGTGTTGATGTTGTTGTTGTGTTTATGTCGCCCTCTTTTATTGGTTTTCGACAACTATTTTATTGGGACCTCAAAAATAAATAGGTTCTGAGTTCATAACCTATTTTGGACCCTATTTATAGGAAATTTTTGAACCACCTTTGATCAATTTCCATCAAAGGCAGGGTCAGAGAAAACACTTGAATCTGGGGTTTTTCACTAGTGAATATAAATTCGGCCATTTTAATTGGGAGGAGAAAGTATTGACATAAAGTTT
>JAULKJ010310648.1:0-10978 GCA_032355405.1 Rubia balearica | reverse complement strand
TTAATTAAAAGTATAAAAGATAAAAGATCTCAGTTGCAACATTAATATTTTATCATACAACGTGTAGTATTCATAAAGTTTATAACCCGATCCATGCAACCCAAAAATTTTATCTTAATTTCTTCTCATTTACACTTTAAAACTTGGTCTTTCCATAACTTTGGAAAGACTGTCTTTCAAGAGACGGACTCTAAATCTAGCCACATATTTTTAATATTTTACACCATGTATTTATAACAATTTCACAATACAAAAGTAACCCTAATCTTTTATGAAAATGTCAATTTAACCCTATCAAATATGAAAGTACGATTCTAACCATAGGAAAAATATAAATTTTTCACACTATTCCGACGCGAACTTGGCATTTTCCGGCATTGACCAAACCTAAAAATACTAAAATACCCATAGTCTTAAATGTAATGATGAAAATACCCCTAGAATTCTGCTCCATCATCTCCACGGCTACTCCGTCACCCCCATCGTTGTTGCTACGACGCTCCCCTAACATTTAACAATAACAGCAACAAAAGAAAACCTAGACTTCTGCAAATCTAGTCTGAGGGATAATTCTAACTGGAAAACCCTAACACAGAACATTAACTATGATTATCTTCTGTGATGCGCCTCGGTACCGCCGCAAGTAAGTTGCGCGCCTGCTTGGTTGGAATCTGCAAGACAAAGTCCCCCGGAGATAACTGGGGGGAGGGGAAAAGGCTCTGATAAGAAAGTCAAACTCTTTCTTTTCAATAGGAATAGTTGAGTGAATAGTATTACATTTCTCCTTATATATGTCGACCTGCTAGAAGCATGTAGGATTAGGTAGGGCTAGTGTTTTGTTTTCTTGTGGAACAAATACTAAGATTTCTCCCTGGACCGACCCAGTGAGATTATTCATGGAGTATAAAACAGAAGATAATTCTTTGGACTTGGGCTGGTAAAGGGGTGCTCTGGCCCATTATTATTGATATATTATCTATCAATAAGCCCCCAGAATGCTAGAGATTTGACCTTTGAATCTTTGTCGGTTAAGGGTTCGACCTTCGACTTTCTTTTTCTTAAAGCGGGAGGCCTCGATGTTATGGCATAGAGGGGGCCTCGAACGAGGGAAGCAAAAAGGACACTAAGTGCGTGTTGCGTCCTTGCTCTTGGGGAGAGTGGCGTCCGACAAAGATGCCACGCACGTCCAATCTCTTTAATGGGAGGAATCTTTCCCTCATACGGACGCACTATCCCATGTTCTAACGCCTTTTACTTAATTTTTTTGCGGTCCAAGGTAATCATTACATGCCTCCTCGCCTTCTATATAAGTCACCCTGAGACATTTTTTATGTTCACCATTTCTTCTCAGGGGATATGGAAGATTAGCGCGTACTTTTAACAGTGACATCATCTAATATCTTGGGCCAATAATATCCCGCTAGAAGGAGCTTCTTTGCTACCAATCGAGCTCCCCGATGACTTGCGCATAATCCCTCGTGAGTCTCGCAAATCAGGTAATCAGCTTCGTGGGGGGCTACACATCGAAGGAGTGGTTGTAAATGGCACTGTCAGTAGAACACGTCCTCGTGGATCACATACTTATGAGATTTAAATCTAACTTTCCTAGCTTTGATGGTACCATCAGAGGGGGTACCATCACGAAGGTAGTTTATAATTGGTGTCAGCCACGAGTTTTCCTCCTCTACCATCATTATTGTTTCCTCTTCGAAGCCACACTTGCTCAGCATCTTTACCATTAGGTGCCTTTGAGACTGCAGGTCGAGGTCCGAAGAGGCCAGTTTTCTCTCCTTGGGTGGAATTGGATGTCATGTTCTCCTAGTTTGATCGCCCATTTCATCATTCGTCCTGATGCCTCGGGCTTGAGGAGCACCAGCCTGATGGTGAGCAAAATAATTTTATAACTTTGAAAGTAAGGTCGAAATCATCTGGTTGGGTGAACGAGAGCCAATATCAATCTTTTGAGAGTTGTGTAGCGAGTTTCTGGCCCCTGCAATGCCCTGCCCACAAAGTAGATGGGGTATTACGCCCTATCATTCTCTTTTATCGCGACTGCACTAATCGATAAGGGGGAAGCTGAGATGTATAGGTACAACTCTTCCCCCCTCTCCAGCTTCATCAGGGTCGGTAGGCTGCAGAGGTGTTCTTTTAAATATTGAAAGGCTTGCTCGCACTCATTCGTCCATTCAAGCTTCTTCACTTTTTTAAGTACATCAAAGAAGGGGAGGTTCTTTTCAGCACCTTTAGAGAATAAACGGCTTAGTGTGGTTAGCGATCCCATAAGTCTTTGAACGTTTTGAGCGTTAGAGAGGGTTTCATGTTTATCAAGACCTCAACCTTCTTTGGGTTAACATCTTTCCCCTTCTCGGACGCCATATCGAGATCGAGCCTTGATGGCCGTGTTCAAGGATGTGTCGTTTACTACCTCATTAATGAAGTTGATCACCCTAGTAGTTTTCCCTCAATTTTCGTCCATTCGAGCCTCCAAGTCAATCCCATCATGATCCCTTGGGCGAGATTCGGATCTTTCCCTATTATTATCCTATTGATCTCGACTCTCCTATCAAAATTTCACTTATATGGTTTCTAGGGTCAACGTCTCCCTTTATCTTTCGAGGAATCGTCTCCCTCCTTCGGCATTGCTACACAATCCCCAAGGAGGCCTTCTCTTGCACACCTTTCTATCTCGGACTTTAGATGCTGGCATTCTTCTGTATCATGGCCATGGTGCTTGTGATGATCCCAGAATTTGCTCGAGGCTCTCTTCAAAGGTGTGTCCTTGACGGGGAGAGGGGGAGTCCTGAACAATCCTTTGTGTATGGAATGTATTTCTGTCCGGGACTTGGTTAAGGGGATATACCCTTCGACGCTTGATCTCGAAGCTTCGGGCTTCTTTGATCTTTGCTCCGAGTGTTTAGAATGTCTTTCCTCCAATTTGTTGGCATCTCGTATTCTTTTCGTGGTTTCCTTAATCTTCGATTATTGTTCGACAACTTCTTGCAGCTGCTGCAAGGTTTCTAGGGTCTTCGAGACCAACTTCTTATACAAGTCCAGGTTAGATATTTCATTCATGTAGTCTAGGATTAATCCTTCCTCCGTGCGGTTGATCACACTGAGGTTTTCATCTACACATTAGTGGTAGAACGCCTTGGTGGCCTTGCATGGACTTAGCTTACTTTGATAGAGTTCGATCAAGGTCTTAGTGAATCATTTCTATTGGAAGAACTAGCTCGGTAGTGCTCTTCCAAAGTCTCTATAAGAAGGAAACGACCATTTTCTCAACTTGTTAAACTATTCTTTAGCTTTTCCTCAAGGTAACTCCTTATCAGCTTGCATGTTAGCTACTCGTTGAATTCCCTCGAGTTCATAAGACTAAGGAAAGTCTGTATGAATTCACGAGGGTCTGTATCTCCTTTGTATGCATTGAGTCTTTTGGAAAGCTTCAAATCGATAAGCCACCGAGTTCCGATGATCGCTGAGATAAAAGGGGAGACAACGATTTTTCCTAAATGACCAATCGGTTGATCCAACTCCATTGTCAAAGTGTCACTCGAATCCCCCTGCTAGCCTATCCGTTAATATGCGTGTTGGCTTGGCAAATGGGAGGTGCCCATGGTGGGGATCTGGTACATCTAGATTGAAGCCATGTATCCAGCCCATGGTCCTTTAGTCACAGGGTTATAATACAGTTGTTGTCCATGAAGGTAAGGGGCATGGAAAGGGATTTTCCCCTGAGGTCGTGGATGATCTTGGCTCTCGTAACTTGGGTACTGCCCTGCTGGTCTGGCCATCGAATGGGGAATCTCCAGGTTCGGCATGAAGGGGATTAAAGCAGGTACTGAATAGGCCACCATTAGACCTAAGCTCGGAAACGTAGGTTGTGGTTGATCCTAAATGGCTATGCCTGACTTCGCAGGGTAGGACATCCTTAGTGTAGTTTGCAACTGGAGCCTCAGCTGCATTATCAAGGGCATCAAAGGTGGGGTCACCACAGGCCGCTGGATCATCCTCTAGTAGAGGATCGAGGGATCTACATGAAATCCGGCGGACCTAAGGGTCTACACCAAATCTTGTTGAGACAAAGATAGCACGGTTCCTGCGCCTGTTTGCTTTTGGGACTTCGGCGACCTCTTTGAACTACGAATTAGCCAAAACTTCTATGAATTGCAGCTCATTTTCCCTTTGCTGGTGCGCTTGACTTTGCGAGGTAGGGGCTCTGATCCCTCCCACCCAGGGTTCAACACTGACCTCAAGTCTTCTAGAGAGTCCTGGTGCCTCGATATGGAATTCCTCCATTACTGCGGTCGTCAGGATCTGATCGGCGGTCACCCTGGGAGGTCTGCCACCAGCACTCCTGTGGATCTACTTACATCTTCTTTGTTTTGTTAACCTTTTTCCCATGTATGTGGATTGTACCTTTTCACCAGTGTATGGGTTCCTGCCTTTAACTCGTTCAATTCAGCGCAATGTGTTTTTTCGTAGAAGTGGACACGAATAGTAGAGCTTACAATCTAATTAGACGGTCCCATCGGGCGTGTCAATTGATGCGCCTCGGTACCGCTGCAGGTAAGTTGCACGCCTTCTTGGTCTGAATCTGCAAGACAAATCCCCCCGAGAGGAAAAGGCTCTAATGATAAAGTTAGACTTTTTATTCTCAATAGGAATAGTTGAGTGAATAGTATTACTCCCTCCGTCTCAACTCTATTTGCACTTCTACTTTTTTTACACTATTCTCTATCAAATTTGATCTCATGTTTAAATAGATTTATGAACAATTTATCGTATATGATATTATTCAATTCTTCGTAACAAATAGTTTCTAAATACCAACATTTTACTTACCATTATTTTGGGTAGGTAAACATATTAACGGTCAGATATGTTTCTTGAAAAACATGATAATGATTGCAATGCAAATCTAACTGGGACAGCGGGAGTACCTTTCTCCTTCTATATGTCGGTCTGCTTGAAACATGTAGAATTAGGTAGGGCTAGCATTTTTTTCTTGTGGAACAAGTATTAGGGTTTCTCCCTGGGCCGACCCAGTGGGTATTATCCATAGAGTATAAACCAGAAGATAATTCTTCACACTTGAGCCGATAAAGGGGCGCCCAGGCCCATTATTATTATTATTATTATACTATCATTCTGACTATTTAAATTGTCAAATCTCTACTAATACACTAAGAATTAAAAAATTAACCTGCAAATTTTCCAAAAGTGTAGGCATTAAACTACGGTATAATGTACAAAGTTCAAAAAATTTAAGTGAATGGAGAAAAATCAAAGCAAACCATGTGGAATATTCAAGAAAAATGGTCAAAGAAACCAATAAATTGTGAATTCAAACATCTAGCACCTCCCCCGGAGTTTCGGCGGAATATGGCTCCACCACCTTACCACCTCCATTGCCTCACCACCTCCAGCACCACCTAGACCCGCCCAGCCCAGACCCGCTGCCTTCCTTCAGCCCCACCTAAACCTGCCGCATTCCCTCAACTGCGCCCAGACCCCTCTCTCGTGCCCTGCCCAGACCCTCCGCTACTCGGTCATCCCCAGCTACGCCCAGATCAGCCCCGCCCCTCCCCTTTCAGACTCGCCGCTGCCCATAAATCCACCACTTGAGGGCGGTTATGGGGAATAAATGGCCGAAGAAATGGGGCGTCCTCTTCCTTATCTAACATTTAATTATCAGTAAGGAAAAAGACATTATTGTAACATCTAATTAGACAAGGAAGAAGAGTAGATAGTTGGGTGGGTCAAAGAAGACAAGAGGAGCGAGTAGAAGAAGATGAGAGGGGTAGGGCTCTGGGGAAGGAGACTAGAGGTGTCAAAGTTGCCTTTTTCAAAAAAAATAAAAATAAAATTGGGGGTATAGTGGTCATTTTATTGATTTTCGGCTAAATTCAGGTTGTCATGTTAGATTGGCACTTTCATTCAAAACTCAAGGTTAGATTTGCACTTTCAAATTCTACAAGGTTAGATTAACACTTTTGATCAAAACATAGGGTTATTTTAGCATTTAACTCTATAACAATTTATAAGATACTACATTTTACTGTAATTTAAGTAAATTAAGATTATAATTGAATATGTGAATTGGGTCTGGTTTAGTGGTAATCCATACTCTCTATAAATGAGAGGTTCATGGTTCAAAACACACCCCTGTCAAGAATTGTGAATATTAGAGCAATTTCTTGATGGGGATTACCCAACATCATGAGACCGTGTCGGTGGTTTCCGTTGTGGTTTCCCACCCTCCAGATGGTCGATGATGGTGAGATCATGGTGGTTCCAATTGCGGTGGCAGTTGTTCGATGTGGTGCAGCGTTTGAGTGTTCTTAGGAGGGCGTCTCTAATTATTCAAATGGATGAAGTTTCAGGCTCCACTGAGCTTCAATAGATTCAATGGTGGTGTCTCCTAGTTTGATCCTAAATTAGGATGTTTATATGTAATTTGGTTGTTTGTATGTAATCTTTCAAAAAAAAAAGGAAATGTAAATTAGGAAGTGTTTCAAGTCTTGACCATTAATGTTAAAGTTGTCATAAATGAGCAGGTTTTGATTAAATTCATCCCATGCTTGACATATAAGCTCTTATTCATTGATTTATTAATTATCTTCCTATTTAATTTTATGGATACCTAATCTAGGGCCCTTCTCCCTACTCCGCATCCTCTTGACCAAATCTTTCTATAACCCTATGACCCACCTCGAAATGTCACCGTTTTACTTTGATTCCCAAACATATGCTTCCATCAGTTTCAGTCAAGCCAACCCAAACCATCGACTTCTTTTTTCAATTTCCCTTTGTGTTTCTTTTGTTTTTGTTATACTGCTTCCGTCGGCGTTGAACGAGGCCACCGAGAAGAAATTTTTGCCGCTTCAACCTTTTGTGTTCCTACAAGCCAAACCACGGTGACATTTTTCAGATCCACAACGTGATGTTTTTAAGATCCACCGTGAATGGTACATCTGAACCGGAGTGGTAATCGAGCATGGTGGCGTGAAATTATCTGGCTTTTTCTCGGAGATAAAGATCTTCTACATGTAGGATAAGGTAAACAATTAATACAATTATCAATTACTATCTTGTATGCATTTTTATCTCTTTAGAAATTTCGCCTTTGTCAAGATTGTAGCTGATAGGTTTGATTGTTTGTTAGGTATTTCCATTCAAGGCATTATTGTCAGAAGCAGACTCAAGCACAATATAATGTTAGTAAAAAATGACATCAGTTGCAAACTCCATGATCCATGCAACACTAGGAGGTCAGCACAACAAGTAAATTATAAAGAAGCTTCTAGTTTCATTGTGTATTAGAGAATATCACAATACTAACTCACTCCAAATTGAAGGAAATGGAAAACAAGACTAGAAGCACGAATATAGAAAGGTAGAATGAAAAAAAAACTTAGTGGTAACTTACAAAGATATGCCTTGATTGAAGATTTCATTTGCAGATCTAATCTTATTCTTGGATTCCATATCAAGAGGAAAAAAAGGCAATGGTACATTCTCCAAGTTTTGGTTAAACATGCATTTATTTTACTGTGTAATGTCGTTCATGTGAATCAGTTTTCATTTTGGCCAAGTAGTTATCATGCCTTTCACTATATGGTAAGTTTGTAACTATCTCAACTAGAGGTGCGCTGATGATTTGTTCCTGGAAATTTTGTTTTTAATTTTCATAGATTTAATTTCACCTTAAGGTCCTAAAAGCTAAAGATAATTTTCTATGATCTTGAATGATTGAAGGTGGTAGATATGTGATTGCTTAATTGCTTTCACTCTACGGCTTTAAGAAAGTAAGTTTTCTAGATCATCCATGTCTTCAATTCAAGCCGTAACTTTTTGTTTTCATAAAGATGGGAAGAAAGAATGTGCTTGTTTAATATGAATGGTATCTAATAGTTGCTTAATCCTCTGGGTACGTAATAGTTGCCTTTTACTCTCACATTTTGTTCCCCTGCTTAAGTTTTTTTGTTTGATAATGTTACTTTTTTAAGTGTGAAATTTTTTGGTTGTGACTTTGTAAGCTTTTTGGTTTTCAAGTAATATTTTTTATTTTAATCTGATGAGATTTGGTCTATTTTTCTCTGGTTCTTACCATGCTTCCTAAGTTTCTGATGGAGAACACATTGTAAGATTTATATCTATACATCATATACTTGTTGATAGAGAGGTGCTTCCATCGGCAAGTATATCAATATTTGAACAAAAAGGTGGAATGCACTTTGTGTAATCATGCTATGAAGGGATATACTTCATTTTTACATAATTTTGTACATCAGAAGGGGCTACAACCTCTACTCTATATCTTGGTCGATCTATGCATACTTCATTGCTTGTATTTGCTGCAACTCTAGGGCTCTAACTAAGTTATATTTAAATACATAATATATCATTCATTTGCAGCTCAAATATTACATTAATAATATTAAAGTGTTCATTGGCTTTTGCCATCGCTATATCGCATTGCTACATTAAGGTACAATTTTAAAAACCCAAAACTCTTCAACTAAATCACCTTTAACAAAGGAAACAAAACTATGTAGAACGTGCCTCACAAGAAAAATTGCCTGCGACTTATGCAAAAGAGAAGATCACTCTTCCTGTTTTCCAAATATCATCTGTAGTCCTGTCCAACAAAAGAAATACCTAGAAAGCTGAATTCTCCTTGCACTTTGCCACTAGAATATATGAAACATAGCAATCTCTTGTTTGAAATAATAGAGAAAAGCTTCAAATCCTTGCCCTTCTAGCCCGCACTGCAAATGGCACACAAATGGAGAACGAGGAAAGGTCTAAAATGCTTTTGTTGTTTCAAGGGCATCCCTTATTGATGTCTCAAGATAACTCAAATTATCTTTGCACGGTCAGCTAACAAAAGAAAGGAAAATTCTTTGATCCAGTGAATAGCCCACCTTCAACATATAACCTAAAACAAATAGAGAATCACCCCAGTTCTCTGTTTCAGAAAGACACTGAATCAGCCTCTCAAATGTTTCTTTGCGTGGTTTCACCATAGACTTAAGCATATCACTCAATCAAACCATCTCTTTAGGAAGTGATTCCTTTTCAACGTGTCCAACGATGTTTGTAGGTGTCACGCCTCTTTTTCACATATCATCAAACAATACTAACGCTTCATCAACATGCCTCGTCTAACAAAGAGTTTCTAGCAAAATAGTATATGAGGTCGTCAATGGCTGCAAACCCTTCTTAAATAGTTCACATAAAAGGTTGGATCCCATTTCTAGATTTCTTTCCTTACAGAAGCCCTGAATCAAAGAATTGTACGTGACGATATCACGTGCAATGTTTCTTTGAGCCATTTGCTGGAACAAGTCATAAACTGCTTCCACTTTCTTGTTCAAGCAAAGGCCATTGATCATGGTGTTGTAACTAACAATGGTCTCACCATATCTAACATTACACATTTCTGATTAAAAGATGCCTAGTTGTTCTTTCGGGTATTGAGGAGATGGTCGGGCATATACTTTGCTCCCTCCTTTAAATTTGTGACATACAAATTCCAGTATTCATTACCCATAAATATCAAATTTATACAATTATATACATGCAAAAAAATTATAATCTAAATTCACATTATCAAAGTTATGAGTTATCCAACTCCCTTATGTAGGTGCGAACCAAGAAAATGCAGAATATCATCTTTAACTCGTTGTATCCGGCTATCGACCTGAATATTGAATGTCACCTATCTATACTAATGAGCATCACTCTTCCCCATTCCCATGGTTATCAGGATAGATTTTCCTACTCGAGAAGGCATTTTCTAAGTAATTACTCACTGGAAAAGTTCAAGAACGTAATTATAGAGAATAAAACCCAGTATTATGACATCACAAGTTCATACAATCTAGCAAGATGTATAGAAAAGACTATTACTACCAAGCTAGTAACCTGTTTTGTTTCAGAATGAATACACAGTAGAAAAATATTATCTAAAGTAAATGCCTCATCTTTTAATTTCAATAACATTAAATACTTTCTAAATCCACAAAGTTTCATTATTGTATAGTCCTACACATTATGTTCCTATTGCATCTAAAATGCGAGACTAAATTAACAACCAAACTCAACCTCACTGTTCTTTACAATCTCATACCTGAACATCAACCAACTATTAAATGAATTGACAAATAGATTATCACATCAAACACCTTAAAGTAACAAAACCAAACCATACACACTATACAAAACAAGCATCCGTACATGGTTTGGATATATTTAAACATGCAAAAGCCACTTTGAATGGAGATATATAATATGAACGAGTGCATTCTAGACCATTTAAAATGAATTCGGTTCAATTATGCTTGTTCTACTGAGTAATAAATCAGTAAAACTAACTGAGATGATAACATCAAATATTCTGAATTCCAGCAGTAACTAAATGGCTCGTTAAAAAGGAAAATACACACATTTCAACTCTTCCTACTGATTTCTTATTTGACAATGCAATTTCATAGCAAGAAATTGCCTTCTACTTCTTTGGTTTTTTATCAAATGAACCAGAAGAGTATGAATTTCAAACTACAAGAAAAACATTTAATCCCTTCACAAACTCGCGTGAGATCTTATTTCTTTTGAGTATTATCAAAATATCAACGATTACAAATGCACACATGCTTATTTGGTGAAAAAAGAAGAAGGTGAGAGAAATTACCGGAACACGATTCAATTTTGTCTCTGATAATTCCACACCAGCGTGCTCGATTACAACCCCAGACGGAAACGTAGCTGGTTCAACTGGTGAGAATGATTGATGACGATCAAATGGCTAGAAATCACTAATGGATGCTGACGGAAGCAAAGAAATGGAAACGAAAAAGAAACGGAGAAAAAGAAGAGAAGGAATCAGCTTGGGCAGGTTTGGCTAAGCGGATTGGGAATTAGGTGCTAGGGGAATAGAAGTGAAACAATGTCGTTTCATATTCGGTCATAGGGT
>JAULKJ010310640.1:0-10978 GCA_032355405.1 Rubia balearica | reverse complement strand
GGGTTTATCCTAGGTTGCAAGATACACTTTCTATTTTGTGCGGGGAGGGAAAAAGTCGTAAGGGTTCAAATCTTTGTAAACCCATAAAGGGTGTGATCCAAGGGAATTTCTCAAAACACCCCCGCAACTATTATATTTTGATATGTGAAATGAAGTGCATGCATTAAGTACAAATTCAAATAGAAGAACAACAAAGGCTGGGAGCAGCCAAAGCACTACGGTGGCTAACCGCTAAAGAGCCGTTAGAAACAACTGCTCCACAACTATAAGAAAAAAGAGAGCGATACAGATGAGCTCATTCATAAAAAGAATAAAAAGCATTCCTGGCCCCACACAGTCAGAGAAATGTTAGCCAGCCTTCTCAGGCTGATTAAAATCACCCCTAGCCCTGCGCATGCAGAAAGTTTAACAAAAAAATTCAAGTTGATGAGAGTTTGAGGTAGAGCCCACAAACTCGCAAAGAGGCAAAGGCCAGGAAAGATAAGGAAAAACACCTTAGCCAAAAATAAAATAGCAACATCAAGAAGAAGTCACAACAAAGGCAAGGAGAAACATCCAAGTTTAAAAGAAAAAAGAGAGGGAAGAGACACCCTAACCAACTATAGGAAAACAAAAGTTAAGGGGAAAAGTTCCCCCCAACAAAGTTCAGTTGAACAAACAAGGGGGAAAAACACCCCTGACAATATCATATACCCCTTATGGGGACTTACAGACATAAATAAAGAAAATAAAAGGAGTTTGTTTGTTCACGTCATCATCATCATAAGAAAAGAGTTCAGTGGAGCTGAAAAATCTGTAAAAGAGACTGCTGTTGACAAATTTTGTTGGAAAGACTGTTGTTGGAAAGAGTAACCCTATAACACTGAGCTCGCCGGACAGCCAAGAGGAACGACTGCGGTCGAAAAGTAAGGAAGCCCAAAGGCCTGCATGATGGAATCTTTCATGATAAACCCCACATTCACAGACAAGCCCTCTAGAGCATAAGTAAACTGGAAAATGAACGACACCTCCTCAGCCCAGGACACATCCCACATATTTTTAGCGGACCTGCTGGGAAATCCAGTCAGAAGTTTAAATCCGTCAAGATAGAATTTCAAATAAGTCTAGTCGAGAGGCATCCTAGCGGGAGTACAAATACCCTAAAGAGGGGTATGGTAGGAATGAAGCCACACCCCAGACAGAGAACCTCAAAGGCCTAGAGGAGGCGAATGGAATTTGGGGGATAATCTGTAAGGTTTGATTTATAATAGCCCAACAAATCTTGACAGATCAAGGACATGGGACACTGGTAACCACCATTTTCGATGGTTTCAAGCTACACGAAGACCATTCCCTAAGGGAAGTTCAAAACCGTCTCCCCTGACCCTAGAAAGGTAATACGATCACCAATATAGTCATATCCCTCACCCCGGATGGTGAGTACCATCTCACAGAGCCAATGAATATAACGACATTCACTGGTCGTGACATCGTAGAAAGACTAAGACTTAGAGGGACCCACGGTAGAAAATATATTTTTGGAAATTCAAGAGACGAAAATAGAAAAAGAAGTAGCGAGAAGAAGAAGAAGAAAGGGTACATGAGGCAGACGCTGAAAAGAGGTTGTGGAACAGTGAGAGTTGAAATAATGGAAACTTAGGGGAAGGAAATGTGAAATTATGAAAAACATATCAGATCCAAAAGCCAAGGTATATATGCACTGTAGAGGAATAAATATAGCGGATGATTAAAACCACCTTGGGAAGAAGCAAAAGGATAGCAAGTTGCCCAACAAAAGCATAACATAGGAGACGTGGTGGAAATCAAAGAGCATAGCGTAAATGGAATCAACCCAAGCGCTACATTATGAACAGACGCAACTTTTTCAAATAATAACTATCGTCGTTTTCCTGCGAAAGGTGAATCGACAGGCAGAGCGTAGCCAGCACTCAAATTGTCACGACTTGACCTAGCTCATCATCCTATTTATTACGATAACAAGGGCTCGGGTAGAGGAACTTAATAAGATATAGGCCTAACGGCACACTTAGCCTAAATCAGCCCAAGACAGGATGTCGTTCTTACTATCAGCAAAGACACAACGATTTGAGGCTAATGTGACATGACTGGTCACATCAATCACTAAATCCATATAACAAGGAAGAGAACATGCGTATGAGGTACATTCACTCATTCCAAGACTTACATCACAGAAACCCTAGAGAATTCTCCGTTCTGACAAGATCGTTGGAGTAGGCTCGGCAAAGAACAGGCTTGTCTGATATAGATCTTAGCTGTTTTACAGGTCAAGGAAAATACAGCCTAGATACGAGAACTTAGAGAACTCAACACAATGTAAAAATAATATTCACTAATTTACATTACCTTTTTCATTTTATTATTAATATCAGTATTTTATTTATTGATATATTAATAACAATACCTTAATTTTCTATATATAAACAATAACTTAGCCTTGACTTTAATTGATCAACGGCCAACCTTTACTTCACTCTCCATATATAAACACTAATGAAAATGTTGGATTTTAACTAACGATCAACCCTTACTTGACTTTCTATGTATTAACACTAATTATGAAAGGTTTGGCTTTAACCAATCAAGGTCAACTCTTACTTGACTTTCCATACATAAATACTAATAAAAAAGTTTGACTTTAACTAATCAACAATCAACCCTTGCATGACTCTCTATATAAACACAAATTGCTAAGGTTTTATTTTAATTAATCAATGGTCAACGCTTATGTGACTTTCTATGTATAAACACTAATGAAAAAGTTTGACATTACCTAACTAACAGTCAACCTTTTTTTTACTTTCTATATACAAACACTAATGAAAAGGTTTGATTTTAACTAATCAATTGTCAATCCTTACATGACTAATGATATGTAATACTGATCATAAGTTTTAACTTTAACTAATGAAAGGTAAATCTTTATTTGTCTTTTCATATATAAACATTATTTAAAAGGTTTGACATTAACTTATCAACGATCAACATTACTTGATTTTCCATATATAAACACTAAATTATTTTTTTTACTTTAACTGATCCAGGGTTCACCCTCGCATGACTCTCTATATAAACAGTAATAACTATGGTTTTATTTTAACTAATTAATAGTGAACGCTTACTTGAATTTTTATATATAAAATACAAGACTAAACTGTTTTTTTGGTCCCCGAAATACTATCTTTTACCTTATTTTGGTCTCCAAGAGCAAAACCGCGTATAAATGGTACCTAACATTTTGAAAGTGAAAATAGTGGTCACCAAAACCATTTTCTGGGCGGTTTTGACCGAAAAATGCAAGGGTAATTTTGTAATTTTAAACTGGAAAATCGCCCAGAAAATGGTTTTGGAGACCACTATTTTCACTTTCAAAATGTTAGGTACCATTTATACGCGGTTTTACTTTCGAAGACCAAAAATAGTAAAAGATGGTATTTCGGGGAAAAAAACAGTTTAGTCCTTTCTGAATTAGAATGAATAATGTTTCCACAATTTTACGTTGACTTCACTTCCATTTGATTCATTTACTTTCAGTTAATTATATAAAAAACATTAAAGATTGAGTAGACTTTTGCACCAAATGTTTAAAAAATTATTAAAGCATGTTTCCCGGCAACATATATGTTGAGGGGTCAATGGTCCTCCACGACTATGGTGTATGGTTATAAAGTTGTTACACAGAGACCCTGTGATTGAGTTAAGCTTCACATTTTTTAATTTTTTTTTTCCAATTGATATTTAACCATAAAACTAGAGTACTCTCTTGAAAAACACTTATTGAATGACCAAAGTTTAAAATAATTTTTAAAAAAAATAAAGATAAAATTTTTGGATTGCATTAATCGTATCATAAATTTATAACTACTTCATGTTGTATAGTAAAATTTCAATATTGCAACTAAAACTCATAATTCTAATTCAATCTCATCTTTTTCACATGCTTATGGAAAGACGATTTTTCTCAAACTTTACCATAAAACTATTGTTATATTCCTTTTTTTTTTTAAAAATATCAATGATTAAATACTACTATGTTTTTAAAAAATAACTAACTAGTGGGATACTGTGTGGATGCTAGATGTGCATATGAGATCGGGCACTTGATTCCCAACTTTTGAAGGTGGTTTATATTTATTGTTCAAGGAATTTAAACTTAAATGTATTAAGTACTTACTCTGTCTCACTTTAAATTGGTTATTTACTTTTGTTTACAGTCTTCAATGAGTATACATGTTTGACCGTAAATATCTCTAGTTACATATAATAATGCTACATAAAAATTGATATTAGAAAATAGATGTTACAAATCTAATAATATCTCAAATGATATATTTATTGTTTATATTTAGGGTTAAAATTTATAAAATTTGACTAAAAAAAATAAATAAGCAATTTAGAATGGGATGACGAGTATATATTAATACAGATTAACAAATCCAAGTCCAAATCCTCCCAAAATGTTCCGTTTGCTCCATTTGTCTATATATTTATAGAGTTTTAAATGTATGCTGTTCAAAAGTTGAAATGCTATGAGATTTTTTCAGATGTCAACTAAAACAAAAGTATAATTTCACCGACATATACACCTTTCCGTGCCATTTCATATTGCCACATTTGATTTTTTTTGAAGTCAGCTGCACCAATGTTTAAATATTAATATACGTGTAAAAAAATTATATGTGTAAAAAAATTCAACTTCAGTATTACGTGTCAACCATTGATTGAACAAAGTTTTAGTTTGGTCCATGCATATTTATGAATTTCTATTAATTTGTTTTGAAAGAAAAGTGAGAGCGCTTCTCTACATATAAGCTCTATTTGACCCCTCTAAAACAAATGTGTCATGTCATATTAATTTCATTTGACCCTTGCATTGGAGATGTTTTGTAGGTTGAAGGTCTATCAATATTATGTGACAAGTCACTTTTAGCAAAGTGACTCTGGCATTAGAGATACTCTAATTGTAATCGTCGCCGCTGGGCGTGCGTTAGTTAGACGACTACTCCCTCCATCCCACAACTATTGATCACTTAATTTTTTAAAAATCAAATTTAGTAAATTTGATCATTAATATAGGTTTATATATATGATAAAAATATCACGTGAGATATTGTTATTTGTTAGTTAACATTTATTTTCTAAATGTCAAAGTTTTATGCTAAATTGGCATACGTAGTTAGAGATATTGATGGTCAGAGATGATCATTAGAGATCGTAAAAAATAAATGGGCCAAAAGTGATGAGTCGGAGGGATTAGACTTGATTTGTAATGGGCTACGACACTTGTAATAACGTGTCACCCTTAATCTAACATTTATTTGACTTGCGATTGGCGACCTATGAATTAATCAATGATGCATAAAAGTATAGCACAAAGTTTGCTGTGTGATTCGTGACAAATATACTGTATTTCATAAACATGAAAACCACGAGAGTATCACCAAAAATTATTTTTAGTGGAGGGCTAAAGTATGTGTCCAAACGAAAAATGAAAGAATTGATTTTTGGTTGTTGCTTACTTAAACATCAAGCGTCTGCTCTTTTTCTCCATGTCTTTTAATGAGTTTTTCTTATGCCTGAATATTTATTTTTGACTTTGTTTGCTCTATTTAATACTCCTCTGTCCCACACTTTGACTTTTGACAGTTGACTCAAAAAATGTTTGACCATTAATATGTTTAATTATGTGTAATTAAAAATTATAAAAATTTGTATTATGAAAATACACATTAAGACGAATGTAACACTATACCACACGATAATATCCTTACGTATATATTAATAAAATTTTATAGTTTAAATTAGTCAATTTTAACTAAATGAATAGTTCAATTGCAGGTTAAAGTGGTAGTAAAAAAACGGCAAGACCTTAAGCTTAACAAATGCGTGCCGCGGACCACATCCGAGATGACGCTCCAACTGAACTATGAATTAGAAAGAGAAAAAAAGAAACCAAGAGAGGCAAAATAAAATCGTGGTGGAAACTTAAAGAAACGGCTTTACAGTTTCCAGACAAAAAATAAATTACGATGTAAGCCATGTTTCATATATAAATAACAAAGAAGGAGATTATGAGCAGAACAAATATTTCTCTTGTGAAAAAAGAGGGGCGATTTCGATTTGTATTTTCAAAAGCAATTTTATAAATTTCACTTAAGAAATCTCATTAGTTTTACGTATTTAACACCATCTTTTATGGATCTTTCTTCGATTAGAAAGTGCACGGAGAGATCGAGTTAAAGATTTCTTGCATATTGTTTTCTCAACTAGCCTTAGAAATTCGCGGATTCGATTTTCGATTGGAATTGAGATTCATATGTTTCTTGCTCGGAAAAGATATTTGAATGATTGCCTTCAATTTTATTTACTATATTCAAGTAAAGAGAATATAAAAGGCGTTTTAAATCAATTTCGAATATGCAACTCAGCAGAAAAAGTGACCGAAAATAGTACTCCTTCCGTCCCATCTCTATTTGCACTATTTCCTACTCGAATGCCCCACATAAATTTACACTTTACATTTTATTTCCTTAATTAGAAAACTGTTTAAATTCCTGGGCCAAAATAGTTCACCAACCTCAAAATTAATAGCCCAATGCCTCTTTTACATTATCCTAACTCATTAAATAATCTGAAACTAAAAAAACTTAATCTTTCTCTGTCTGCGGGTCTCATCAATTGATTAATTTTCATCTTTGATTTATGGATTGAGCAAAGTGGCGCGTGGCTTCACTTTCTGTTTGGTACGATGATGTTTGATTTTGCGGGAAAAATTACAGGTTGTGCGCGGAGTACATACGTGAGCGGTTTGGATTCCCGCAATTTTTCTGACGAGACGTGTCCTGCACTCTCACCGCCAGTCCCTCACCCCGCCAATCTCATACTCCTTCCCTCCCTTTTCTTTCTTTTTTTCCTTTCATTTTTTAAAGATAAATTGTACTGTATCATCGGGTACGGTTCAGTATTGTATCATCGGGTATCAAATTACATGCGTATGTAATGGAACTGTACATAAATACTTCATTCGTCCCGTTATTAATGACATATTTATTTTCATGGACTTTAACAATTATGTTGGACCGTCAATATCTCTAGCTATAGATAACAATTCCGTATAAAAAGTTAATATTTAAAAAATATATGTTAAATATGAATATAACAATATCTTACATGATATTTTTTATCATAAATATATTAATTTTATATTTAGTGTTAAATTTACGAAGTTTGATTTGGTAAAAGTAAACATGCCTATAATGGTGGGACAGAGGGGTATATGTCCAAGTAAAATAGAAGAGGCTATATTGATTTAATGTAAAGTAAATTTAGTTATTACCTAATGCACCATATACAAATGATTTCAATTATGCAAAGACACTAGTAAAATGTTGTAATTTTAATCAATAACTTGATTGTAAATTTTTTTGAAAGGGTAAATCAAGGCACTAGTTAGATATTTATTAGGTGTGAACAAATAGGGTGATTACATCGCATATAATCTCTTCATCTCAATCAAATACTGTATATTCAGTTTACTATTTTGAGTCAAAATGACTTTAACTTCGGCAATATAATTTATTAATATACTCCGTGTAATATTATTACGTGAGATGTTGTTGTATTCAACAAATATGTATTTTTTAATTATTATTTTCAAACACATAAATAAAAATACGAATAACTTAGATAATTTAAGTTTTCTAAGCCTAATTAACAAGAGAATAGAGGAGGAAACCGACAATTGGAGGCTAAGCAGTAGTAATATTTTAAACCAAAACCTAGACATAAAGGCCTAGCAAAACTAAATCTATAAAAAATCATCTCTTCTTTATTACCTTGAAGCTTTTATCCTTCAAAGAGTACATCCATCCTCATCGTTTAAAGCCTAGCCAAAACAAATGAAGAATTCAGGTAGTAAACATGATTACAATGAGCAAACAAGGCAGTTTTTCTTTCATAAAGCACAATATTTTAAATGAAACACAAAAAATATGATCAATTACTAACTCTCTTTATCAATATGTGACACATTCTTTAAATAGTATATAATTAAGTAGTAATACCTCCGTTTCGTTGGGTGTGACACCACAAACTTAGGTGTTTGGATTTAACTGAATGAAATGAGGGGATAAATTTGACTTTAGAAAAGAAAAGGTAGAATGAGAGGATGAAATTGAAGGAATCTCTCCACAAAAGGAAAGTGTGTCAAATTCACAAAAATAACTAAAAAAAGGAAAGTGTGTCACATCTAATGAAACAGAGGGAGTAATATTATCATGTGAGACATCTTTAGATTTTTTCCATTACATGTGCTTTCTAAAATTTTACATACTGTTATGTTAGTCATCCGTAGTTACATTTTTGAAAAGTTGACTGAAAAATGTATCATGATTAGGTAAAAAAGGTAGAGTATGAATTCGAAATGTACTTTTTACAGTCGACCTTGGGATCGATCGTAACATTGAGCTGGACGTGGCAGAGAGAAGGAAGACGCCGTGCATTGCCGTAGTTGACGCGGGGAAAACTCCGGACGGTGGATTTTAGGCATTCACACGCCGATCGCAAGCTCTCCCGGGAGGCAGCGGCGGATCCGGCCACCGCCTTAACGCCGCCGCAACATTGGGGGCTAGGGCTTGGGCTGAGGTTGATCAGAAATGCTGCGCAAGCAAATAGCTGCTGCTGGGCAGCTGGGCAGTCGAATGCTGCTCTAGCTGAAATTACGAGAATAGCCATGAGTACGATGATCATTGACTTAGTTTTTGCCATTTTTCTTCTTCTTTTGTTTGCAGTTAGAAGTTGATGAAATGGAGTTTTTATGGATGATTTTGCAGTTGTTTGTTGTAACCAGCATATTTATACTGATTACTGGGTGAATTATGAATATAATGGTCGTACGTTATGAATTTCTTTTTACTGGTCCATTATTACAGCATCAGTTTGTCAGGTACAAGCATGTTTCGAGAGAACATTTACTATACTCGGGAAAATAAAGGTTTCCCACCCTTCAATTTTATTTTTTTTATAATATAAATAAAAAAAAAGCATGGTGGCAATGGAGTAAACGGAATTTAATTTTTTTAAAACTCATACTCCTCATGTTTTTTTATTTCATTACTATAGTTTTAGGTATTTCAATTTATAGTGAATGAAAAAAATGCAGAAAGAAGAAACATATGTGTTGATGAAATTGAAGAAATATGGCAAAAAAAGGAAAACAAATATGGCCATATAAAAGGGGGAAAAATGAATGTGCTAAATATAGTAAAACAAAGAAGTCTTGTATAATCAAATGTAACTAATGAGATGGTTCGATATTTTTTCTATGTATTGGAACACAATTTTTATAAAATTTAAAAATAAATCTTAAAGTATAAATAATTATAAACTGGCTCTAAAAATTATTAAAATATGGATTTTTTTATTAAACCTTTAAATGATCTAATAAGAGTTTTTCTCATTATTTTAAAAAATATTGTTACAACTTATAGAAAATGGGATGTAATCCCATTAATATTGTTTTCCCACCTTAATTACTTGGGAGGCTAAAAAATAGTGATTAGATAAACATAACAGTGATCCCAGTGAATGATATATGGGAAGGGTTCTATTAACACCCTTGTTTGTACACCTATTTTAACACCAAATCTCAATCATTAATCTAACATAATCTCATGGTTGAGATTTTACTAAAAATATATTTAATGAATGAGTGAGTGAGATTATGTTAAATTGGATGGTTGAGATTTGATATTAAAATAGGTGTAAACATAAGGGTGTTAATAGAACCCTTCCCATGATATATTACCTTATCCTACATCTAATTAGTATAACAATGGAAATTGATGACGCAATAAATACAAGAAATATTTTCATGAAACATTTAAATATATACACTTCCCTTAATTTGCCCAGTCATTTTGGTAATTGAGCAGCCAATTATGGCACATCTGAATTTGCCGGCGACTAATTATACTCTCATACGAGTATAATTTTTGTGGATCCCATAAATCAGACAAATAAAATAAGGTAAAATTAAAATTGACACAAAATAAAGGTTATATATAAGTTTTTATTTTTTGTTCAGTCGTCTTCAGCATTGGAATCACCGGCCGGCGCTTTATTAAAAGCTTTCGTTATAGAAGCGTTTGCCTTTTGAAGATTTCATTCATCTTCCAACTGTTGAAAACTCTTGCTCAACTCATTAATGGCTTCAGTAAGTTCTTCCCTACTCGCTCATTAAGATTTTTAGACGTTATGGGTTGACCGGTCAAACTCTATTAAACGGTAAATTATATCATATCTCCAGGAGTATTGTATTGCTTTTATGTTTTTTTATTAAAGAGATTACGCTTTCACTCTATACGGTTATATTAGTGATAATTCCGTTATTTGAATGCGGAGACGTGGAGTAAATGAAGCATCAATGGATGAAAAATTGATGTTTAGTGGACATGTGACAAATTCGTCCCTAGTAAGTAGTAACTGAATGAGAAGTAGTATTTTGAGGTAGTATTAGTTGCAGAAAGTCACAAATCTTTATTGATTATCAATTTATAATGTTTATTGACTACATATAAATATTTAAAAATGATAAGCGTGTCAATAAGTTGAAGATTCATATGATGGGGTCTTGATCTGAGTTTTAACAAAAATCGACTTGCTTAATTTGTTGCAAAGGGGAGAAAAAGTTTATTTTTGTGTTTGGTTGTCATGTGCAGCAAAAATCATCCCCCCATGTTCCCAAGTTCGGCAACTGGGATGGAGAAAATGTGCCCTACACCGCCTGTTTCGAGAATGCGCGAAAGGAGAAAACTGGTGGTGGATCAGTAAGAATGAATCCCAATGATCCTGAGGAGAATCCAGGTGCGTTTATGCTCTCTGGCTCTTTCAAGAACTCAAATGGCTCCTCCAACAACAGGAGCAGCTCCGCCCCTTCGCACCACCGCAGGAGGCCCGACAA
>JAULKJ010310631.1:0-10978 GCA_032355405.1 Rubia balearica | reverse complement strand
ATTGATATTATTTCACATACTATTCCACAAGTTCTTCCAACTAACCCCTTGTATACTTATAAGTAATCATCTACAATTTACACTAGACCACGCACTAGAGCTTTTAAAATATGATGCCAATATTCTTTTATATATTTTTTTCATAAAAAAACTAGAATAAGAAATTTCATGTGATTCTATGTGGTGGAAATTATTGTTCCCATAATGCTTATCTTAAGGGTATTGATGGAAATACTAATACAAGTGATGGACGATTACCCCGATTTGTGTCCCTCTTAGACAGTATGCATAATCTCCATATCAAACATTTGACCTTATGGTCGGGTGCAGATTTCTGAAGCATAGTGAACATGCAAGAAATTTGGGCCATAGTGTAATTTTTTCAAAGTTTCTTCATATATCGGCAGTGAATAATTTGGGCCCTTTCCATCGTTCCTAAATCGAAACATCTTGGATCTAACAACGTGAATTAGATTAGGATATCTCCAAAAGTACATTTCCACTTCTCCCACATTCGTGGAGGGACCTAAGTGAAAAAATTAAAAAGTTCACTCGTAGTCCTAACAGCTATTCCAAACCGTTTCCATCCTTAGTCAAACTTATAATCCCCGAAAATGATAAATAAAAAGGCATGATCCCAAGGAAAAAATATGTTCCTTGTAGCGCTAATCGTAATGGTATTAAACTAATAAAAATGAGGGACGAATACCCCGGTTTGTTGATGCCTCAAATGGAATGATTGTGAAAATGAGGGACTAATACGCCAGTTCGTTAATGCCTCGATTTTGAAAATTGGAATCTACAATTTCACATTTCGCCCTCTCCCACCCTCTTGGAGGACCCAAAGTGTAAAAACGAAAAAGTTAATCGGGTATGGTTAAATTGATTCCGATCGAACCTAACACTAATAAAGTCCAGGGAAAACTATAAAATTCAATAAGTATTTCTAATATACTATGAAGCGTTATTTAGGTCAATTATATATTTTTATGTTAAACACGGGCACATTTTCTATGTTAGTGGGCTGAAATGGTGAGGCCCAAAATCAGAGGTACCCACGCTGGTTATATGTGGGTTCTTATGTCGGTCAGGTCAACCAAGGTGCGACATTGCTCTAGCCAAGCGGATTTCACAAGGGCCCTAAACAACTATATATATGGGCCCACCTCTTAAATCATTTCAAACTTTTAACTTTCCCTCGAATTCCGACAGTCCCTCAACCATTCAAACTTGATTCTTCAAATTTCATATTTTTCATAGACATTGTTATGTTTATGGTGTGTGAATTATGTGTTCTATGTTGTTTATTTAAAATTGTTCTCACGGATTAGGGTTCTAGGGTTTTCACATTTCTTTCCCATCTTTTTGTTTGATTATGTGTCCCCTACATTTGTTTAGAACCTGTACATTCTCAGGGTTTGTGCCTTTTTATGCTGCTGCCCAATTTTTATGTCGTCTGCATTCGTTACCACTTCGGCTTATACGATAGACGTGCGACATCACACATTCATAATTTTGTAATTCTTAATTTGAATGAGACTTCATACTTACCTGGGTTAACCAATCAGTTATACCGATAATTCTGTGATGTTGCATGTGCATTTCGACTCAAACAATTGATTGAACCAATTTCAATTAAACCAATTTGTATCTATCATTATACATTTTATCCGTGCCAATATAATTTTCAGGAATCATGGTTGGCGACGAAGGTTCGAGTAGTCATGTTCCAATTGAGGTGAGCGATATTTTGTTTAAAACGTAAATTATTTAAAATTCTATTTAATTATTACTAATTTCATTGACCAAATGCAGATCCTTGGAGATTCAGATGAGGACTGTGTGCGGACTTCTTTTGGGAATATCATATACTGCATATTGTACATACCTTAACCCAGACGAGTTTTCGATTCAATTAAAATTTTCTCCAATTTTTTTCATATATACTAACTGTGGTTTTCTGTGTATAATATAGTACATTCCTAGAAAAATCGAGCCGTTCCTACCAAAGTTCAAGATGCCCGTTGTCTTGAGGTGCTACGGAAGAGTATCACATGCACTACTCAGGGAACAAGACGCTAAAAATCCTAACCCCAAAGGGTTTTAGCGAGTTCCTTCATAGGGAGGACCTGGAGGTTGGAGACACGATATACTTTGAGCTGGTTATCATGCTACCCAATTAGTACTTAGAATTTGTAACAAATTATCACAAACATCAGTAACATTAAGACTATTTTGTTGAATGTGATGTTTGTCTAATTTAATCATGAATATATTTGTTGAATGTCATTATTATGTTATTGAATCATTAATATTTAACCTACCATATGAAACCAAATTTTCATGTTACAATCATACATAAAACTATAAAAGACTTATGTGTAACGATTATTTTTATGAAACCAAATTTTCATGTTACAATCATACATAAAACTATAAAAGACTTATGTGCAATGATTATTTTGCTTCAACCATTCTTAAAATTACAAATATTTGTGTTCACCATTCTTTTATAATATATTCAAATTTTTCACCGACTATTTCCTTTGCTGGTGCACTGAAATGGTTCACACAACCAAAAAAATGTTATGTTGCCGTATTTCAGTGTTTCAGGGATGAAATTATTTGCATTGATCCTTGGCGAGCTCATTTGTTATCCTAGAGGGTTAAATATTCCTGCCCACTAACTCATGTGACGTCGCTACAGAATTGGTCATTTGTCAACTCAAGCGATATACTTGCGACATCGCACCAATGGAGGTGGACAACACAAGGTCTCAAAACGACATCGTCTCAAAGTGGCTATAGATAAATGGTCCCTGAAAATCGGTTTAAGCTTATCATTTCCAAGTTTTCCGTGAATACTAATAGTCCCTCCACCCCTTTCCTCTTCTCCTTTGACAAAGGTATGCTTTTTGTATGGGTTGTATTTTTGGTTTTCTAGTACTTACCCAAATATGTTAGGGTGTGAAGTTTTCTTACATGTGAACCAAAGTTTTCTTACTGATTTCTTGGGGGGGTTTTAGAGCGCTTTTGTGTAATTTTGTCTTCTTCATGCATCATTTTTTCCTAGATTATGTGTTTTTCCCGTTGCTGTCTCTGATGCATACGAAGTTTGTCTCTAGTCGCACGACATTCAGTTGATGTGAATGGTGTGCAACATCGCTAATTCTTATTTCTAGCTATGAATGAGATGGAACGTTCATCTCGATATATCCATCGCTAATACTAATGTCTTAACAACATGAAATGTAGACATTTAAGCTAACTTTGAATTTCTTCCTGCGACCTCATTCCTTCGTCGGTCCAGATATCGGTCATGACTACTCACTGAAGACATCGCGGTACACATGGCCGACTCGCACATTTTTTTATAAGGCTAGTTTTCCCTAAACATTTTCAATTTATATGCAGGACTATTGGCTGGTGAAGGATCCTGAAGTTGCTCATTTTTTCAAGTATTTTATCATTTTACATATATATATATATATTCACTAATACATACGTATACTTTATTAAAAAATGTGCTTTAATATAGTTCTCCGCACAATGGGCAAACCCTAAACCTGTTGAGTTCAAGCATGAAATAGCTAAACTTGGGAAAATCCAACTTTGTCAAGGACTAAAACTAGCAACAAATAAAAGCATGAAATTATTTGATTTTTAATTAATACTATTTATTTTAATTGCATATATGTATATTCATAATGATTTGTTTTTCTAAATCAGTACATCCCGAGGAAAATTGTAACATTTGTGCCGAATGAGAAAACCCCATTCAACACCATTTTCTACAATGTATTAATTCAAAAAAAAATTGAACATATACTTTTGTAGACCTAAATCAATCATTTTCATAAAATAAACTAATTGTCCTTTTACATTCCCAAAAACTAAAACTGATGATGGCATGTTGAGAGGAGAGAAAAATGACAAACCGGAGGAAAGCGTACCACCCCAATTTTCTTTTTAATTTCCTTTGTTTCGGCCACCTTCAAAATCTTTACTTCTTGGTTGTGGTTTTCCCTATTATTCAACAATTTTCAATCGTAACATAAAAAAATTACCTTATTGAATTTTAAAATAATACTTCCTCATTTTTCAAAGCCAAACCTTCTCAACTTTGTCATCTAAAAGTTCTATCTTTTACTTATCTACGGCATCGATCGTCCATCGCACGCTATGTTGTTGAAAATGAAATAATGCGCAATTTCGGCAACCATTTTAATACATCCTATGCGACTTTGCCCTCTATTCCTTAAGGTTATTTACTTCATTGCTTTCCCATTTTACTTTGGTTAATATGATAACCGAGTTAAAAAACCTATTATCTACCTCTATTATTTTTTAACAGGGGAAAAGCTATTATTTACTTTGAAAAAAATTAACCGAGGTAAAAGAACTTTTTACATGGGTAATTTGACTTTTACCTCAGTTATTTGACCTAAGCCAAAAAACCTAGGTAAAAGGGGAGAACTAATAGGTCATGTTTCTTATAGTGGGTGCACGATGGTGGTGCACCCCAATTTTACTGGGGAGACCTTTCCTTAAAAATCAATGACTAAAATAGATGTTCATTTTGGAACACTAACCCTAGAGGATGATGTTGATAAGGTGGGATTTGAAATTTACAAGTCTAAGCATAGTTTACCTATTTCTTTTCTTATGTGCAATAGTATATCTCTATGTGATGAACTTGATCAACATGATGACTCTTACATTATTTGTGATAATGAATGCCTTGATAAGTTCCTTGATGATATTGATGAGAGTGATAAGATGAATCATGTTTTGAGCTTTAATTGTGAGGACCATGTTGATGATACCTATGTTATGCATGAGTTTAGTTATGACCTTTCGATTGTAGATTGTTTTTCTATACTCACTAACTTGTAGCGGTCAATGGAAAATGGTGAGAGCTTAAAACCCCCTCGACCACCTTCTAACCCGAGGACATACCTAAAGATTCAACGTTCTCTAAAGATGGACATACACTCTCTATGGTGAGCAAAGAGCACGAAGGTAAGGGTGACACTTTGTGGAGACCTCTCCACAAAGATGTCATCGTGGGTGGAGTCATGGATGGCGACTTCAGAGACCTAACGGTATGTTTGTTTTAAATAGAATACATGAAGAATAAGTCATGAGGACGACAATAAATATATTATGTTTTTCTAGCTTTGCTTTGATGCTCTTGGTGAAAGGATTTTGTGTGAAATTTTGGCTGATTGTTGAGTCTAAGATCGAGTCTCGTTGACGTGGTATTCTTGGTCAGGCTAAATGGTTGATATCCACTGTGTGATCACCGTGAACCTACAAGAAAGGTCCCAAAAGTGATTCTGGGTAAAGAGCTCCAACGATCAAATCAGATCCTTCCTTAAGAGAATAAGTATTTCTTAGTTTAGTGTCACTTACCTAAGCCACTATTGCTCTCCTTGTATTTACAATAGACTGCAATCATGGTTCCATACTGCTAGGGTTTTAGATCAAGCGTTGCATCGTGGTTGCTATAATCTCGGTTCGTGGCTGAGTCTTGAACGTGAGTCTTCCTTTCTCGGTTTCTGCCTGAGTCTTCTTGAGCGTGACTCAACCTTTATCAGTTCATGGTTGAGCTTTGGGCTCGGTCTAAAGGCCAAAAACTTCTAACTCGTGGGCTAGGTATAAACTATAACCCCCCCGGGAAAGAAGTTTATAAAGCACGAGGCGATGATTGTGTTTGTGGAATGTGTACGAACTGTTGTCCTATTTATTTTCTTAACTGTAATAACATGTTTGTTATCATAGTAACTTATGTTGTCTTTGCAAAGTGTTGTGTGCTTCTTGGCTAAACTTGCGATTTTTTTGGGATGTCTAACTTTTGAATTTTGAACTTGAAAGTATAGGACTTTTGATAGGCTTTAGCTATTGGAATCTTGTTTCTTTAAGCTGAGATTCTCTCTTTATTATTCTCTACATTTTTCTGCCTTTTCTCACTTTCCATTATCTTTTCTTTCCTTGTAAATGCTTCAAATTTATTGATTTAACTTTGTCATTGTTCAATGTATCACATATTCATATACTGCTGCCTTCTCGTATTCCATAAAAAGTAACTTAATTTTTGTCGAAATTCCATCATTGTATATCTGGCTGATCTAACTCTTTTTTTTACTTTTCATTGTCTTAAATTAAATTATGTGCCTTATTGGTTCTTCAAACGTTTCAATCCTTCATCATCTTCTTCGTTTCTTACTGTTCTTGTGCATCGTTGTTCTCCACCAACTCGTAAGTTTCTCTCTCTTTAATCATCTTTCCCTTTTTAAATGATTTTTGTGATTGTGAATTTGTGCGGTGTCTCCGCTCTATAAATTTTGTTATTCAATTTTGGTACGGAAGTTCTCCGATTATCTTCTCCAGCGTGCATTTTTTTTTTACTTTAACCAGAGTATACAATCTATATTTTGTAACTCTAATTAGTAGGGATTTCATCTAAATCCTAGGAGTCATCTCTGCCCAAATGTCTACCTCTAGTCTTGCTGATTCTCTCATAGAGGTTGAAAGGGTTGATGATGTTAATTCTAGGGAGGATTTCGATGATCCCACCGATTCTTTTTTCCATTAACAGCATTCTTTCCAACTACTTCTTGGAAAATCCATAAAAAAAATTCTTTCATGTTTTCATTCGATCTTAGGGCTCCTATTAACTATGAGAGTAATCCGACTCCTCCTGCTGGTTACATATCTTGCTATTTTCATTATTTTAAATTTGGATTTATTTTTCCTCTTCCTTGGCATGTCCTAGATTTGCTTCTATCTTATCAAATTGCATTGTCTTTGTTTCA
This sequence comes from Rubia balearica, assembly GCA_032355405.1. Taxonomy (NCBI): domain Eukaryota; kingdom Viridiplantae; phylum Streptophyta; class Magnoliopsida; order Gentianales; family Rubiaceae; genus Rubia; species Rubia balearica. The sequence goes on along the minus strand of JAULKJ010310631.1, from coordinate 4,160 downwards.
CCTTAGGGGTATCACGATCATTGTGGGTTTTCACTATGTCTGTCCCCAAGCCGATGTCTCCTTTTCGATTGACTTATTCCATATCTTATATCAGTTTTGCAAGGTGAAAAACTCATCTGATGAATTCAAATTTTATCCCATCATTCCCAGTATTGAGCTCATCAGTGGGTTTCTCAGTAATTGCTGTGTGCGGAGTAAAAATTTTTACGTAAAACTAGATGATGAGTGCGAACAAGCCCTTTCCGTTTGGAACTATAATGTTCCCAAGTCTACAATTTCTAAGCTGGGGATTCAACTTTATGCTAATTTCGAGGTTGTATTAAAACTCAGTGAACACTCAATAGGTTTTCATCGTGATGAATCTAAGAGCGAAAGTATTTGTTTGTTGTTATCTTGTTACTTCACTATGTCATACGTGTTATTTGTATCCCTTATTTTTCATACTGCTCAATTATGTTTGCGTGTTTACCTGACTTATGCTATATGTTGGATTGCAGTTATGGATCCAGTTGGGCATCCCGTTGACACGTCAATTATTCCAAATGATGAACCCAAAGTTGAGCACCCCGTTGACAGGTCATTTATTCCTGATGACCAACCCAAAGAGATGGAAGCCTTGCCCATCAAATCGCATGTCACCCTTGCTGGTGATATCTCTCAGAATAACCTCACCGAAGAAAATTCTCAGCCAATACCTACTGAAGGTAAGGTACTAGAAGGCGGGATATTGGTGTAGATAACACTACTGCTTACACTAAAGAAAGGAAGAGAAAGAAATGGGGTAGTTTTTCATCAACTGCCTTGGGGACCCCTGAGAAAAGGGGTCTCACTAGTTAGTCTCGTTCTAAGTCTCTGTCGGGAAGCAATAACTTGTTGACATAAAGGACTATTCCTGCTACTCTCTCTAAATTCCCTCTTCATGAATTGATGGTTGTGGTATGTTTTCTATAGCTTTAAAATAGTTTTTGTCTTAATTTGGTATTCTCTTATTGCGATGTCTAATTGTCACTGGCTTTTTTGTTCTGGTGATGTCAAAAGGTTTATAAGGGTCTTCACCTTGTTAGTGAGTGAGTTGTTAAATTTTCCAAGGAAGACGGTAGACTCCTAGAGAAGTATAAGACTAATGAGAAAGAGTACGAGGCTATGAAGATCTTCTTGAAGCTGTTGAGAAGCATGCGTAGGCCACTAAAGCAGAAGCCAATAGACTCCGCTCTGAGTTGGAGGGATGTAGACTAAGGATCCTTCTTTGCCTAGCTACCCCCAAGTTCTTTCTGATCAGATTTTTAAAATGAAGTCTTTCTTCAATATTTTTGAGTTTTCTAGTTGTGCTCGCAATATCGGTTGGTGTGAAACTTTGGTGGAGCTACGAAAGTTGAACCCTACCCTGAAGGCGAAGAAATTGGCTCCACTAGCTAAGTTCGAGGAGATACTGGAGCAGCAAAAGACTACAATTAATAGTGAATTTATCTTTAAAAAAACTGATGGTGGGCATCATTATGCCCTACTATCACATCTTGCTGGCCTTCCCTTCTTGCCATCAATTTCTGAGCTGCAAGGTTGCCAAGTTCATTATCTTACTAGCCTCCCGCTTGCTTCTCCTGACACTGAGCCATCTTCTAACCCGGAGGTGAATGTAATCGCTGAGAATCCATCTCAAAATGTAAACAAAGAGGAGTCTGCTCTCGATATTCAGCATGCGTTTACTTCTTGTTCTAATGTTAGTTAATTTTAAATTATGGCTTAATTTTAGAAAATTTAGATTTTTGCCTGTAACATACAATGATACTTTTAATGTACTTATGTAACACCTTTGATGTGAATTTGTTATGCTAATTCTAATTTTTCATTTTTTTTCCTGATATTTAGTTATATGCAGGGATTTGATATTTTGATCGACCATAAGTTTTAAATCTACATGATATGTTGGGTGGTGTTCGTTCTGATTGACATTCCAACTTTATATATCCCGATTCTTACAGCCCTGCTATACTGATTTAGGCTACCACTTCCCTATCAAAAGAATATTTTGAGTTGCTGTCTAGCGATCATTTTTCAAGTGCTGGAAGTTCTGCTCTAGAATTTTTTCCATTATTTCTTGGATGGCATGTCTCTGCTTGTTCGCCATCTCCATTATCTCCTATGAGTTGTCCCTGTAGTACATTTGTACCCGATGGTTACAATATTGAATTTCTCAACAAGGATATTGTTCGCAGCTTGCCCTCTCCCAAGGTCACTAGTAAATAACCTTTTCATGGAAGATCTATGAATAACTGAGAGGGAGATGTGATCAAAGATGAAATTTATGGTGTTGCTCCCTTTCCTACAACTATACCACCAAGAATGGTAGATAGTGGCAAGTACCTGGATCATCCACAAAGATGTTAGGAATCTAGTAATTTACTAAACACAACTGTGGTCGGGTCGTCAATCCGACCACATGTTAGGAATAACAGTGTTGTGAAAATACTCATTTAGGGGGGATTTCAACTATCAACTACAATCATGCAAATAAATAATATAAACTAACACTCAGGGAATATTTGCGTAACATGGTAAATGTTATTTCGATCATAGATTTCATCAAATACAATAACTTACCCTATTCTAGTGTTTCTATCACGTGGTGCGGACAATGGTCAAAGCTTTCCTCCATTTGTCACATAGAGGTGCACGTATAAAATCTTTCAACATCTTCTTCTCCGCAACTAGGGGAGTGCAACAATGGCTATGGCTCATTGCACAGGTCTAATTCTCCCATGTTCGATTATGTCCCAGGATAAACACCACGAACGAACTACCCCTAGGCCTACAAAGGTAAAGTAAGTAGTCGTATTATCGACCGCTTAAGGATTAATAGAATAATCCTAGTTTTATACCTACTATATCTCCACCCGCAACCCTTCAGACCTCTTTCAACTGACTAGATTTATGGTCCATCGTGATGATTAACAATGGTAACCATAATGCACACGCCCAGTTCCAGATTATCGTCACCCCAAGCGCATCTAGGTTTCCTTAATCGGGGACTAGAAATAGTGCACCAACAAGAAAGTAGACTTAATTGTGTGCCAACAAAGTGCTACAATTATGCAATTCACAAGAACATTAAGAACAATCCAATATAATAACCATAAAACACATAGAAATGGATAGATCTAGAAAGTTTACAAAATAAACATTAAGACATGAATACAAATATAATCCAGAAGTTAGATATCTACTCCCTAAGAATTGAACCCAAGTATTTCATTGGATTCAATACCTTTGGGCAAAAGAAAAAAAAAGATGAAAAGAAAAAAATCTAGAGAGAAGTGAGAGTATTTTCTCTCTCTAGCCTCCTACTAAGATCTAAAAATAAGCATTCACTTAACCCTATTATACTAAGGTCCATATATATAGTAGTAGGGAATTAGGCCTAAAAAAGGCCCAAAAGTGGCCAAAAACCCTAGTAGCCGCCACTGGCGCAGGGGTACCTCGTGACACGGTCCATGCCTGCCAAGGGGGCTTATATCGGTGCAGGATTCCAGCCATGGCATGGGCCATGCCATTCAAGGTGGCATTGAGTGCCAACTCTGGCACGGGCCGTCGGCCGGGTGTTTGTTTTTCTCTTTCTGATTCTCATCATATGTTGTTTGGTGCGGCCCATCGGCTAGAACTTTTTTTACTCAGTACCTCAGTGTGCCTTGTATCATTATCACACCCTGTGGTCTGGTCTTGGAATTTGTTACTTGAAATGGCATGGGAAGTGTAAAACGGATTGTTCGGCTCCCATACTTACACAATGTTTGGAGTGAAATGATGACCCCTCGTGCTAGAATTTGATATGGCATGTGCCAGGTGAAATAGGCTGTGCCAAGGCCCCCTGACACGGGCCAAGAAAATCTACATGGTTCATGCTAGCTTTTGGCTCATACTGAGCTTATTCGCTACTTGCCGGCTATGACTAGTTTGCTAGGATAATTTCTTTCCTCTATTATGGGTGAACCATTGGTCTAATTTGGGAGTTCTTGTAGTTGATTTTATAGCGCTTGAGAAGATGAATCCAGTGGTGACATTCTCAAGTGGTGATTCCTATCAAATGTTTCTGGGAGGTCGTCGCCGTACCTCTCAAAGATGTAATTTATAAGCCCTATTGCTCACTAAATACAACTAAGTAGATA
>JAULKJ010310589.1:0-10982 GCA_032355405.1 Rubia balearica | reverse complement strand
CACATTCTATTTTACCGTTGTTTTCTTCTTTATTTTGCACATAATGTCAATCATTTTTTGCAATTCCCTTGGGTTTTCGGGCATGTTTTTTGTGAGTTCCTTGTAAAATTCTCCTAATCGCAAGTCCCCCATGAATGTTCCTAATGAGGATTGAAATGGGTGATCGCGAGCTTGCAAACTTTATGTGACGAACCTATTGTGGTAATCCACGAGACTTTTGACACTTTGCTGGGCTATGTTGCTTTGGTCCGCTATTGTTTTATTAAACTTTTGCTTCCGATAGATGTGTCCCAAAAACAAGTCTAACATTTGTGCCTAAGACCTAATACTTCCACTTGGTAAGTTCTCGTACTATGTAATTTCTTTCCCGGATATGAAAATAGGGAAAGCTTTACAAACTAATTCAATTTCCGTGATGCAAAATCGCATGCTGTTGCGATAGAATGTAGGAATTCATTAGAGTCTGTTGTCCCATCGTAGATTTTAACATGCATGGATAGCTTAAACCATGTGGCATCCTAAATCGGAAAGATGCGGTGCTAATGGTGACTTGTATGTATCATCATCTGTCACTATATCTTGTAACTCCTCTTTGTAATTAAGGCTCTCATTCCCTTGACTTAATTTTTATTTTTATTTTTTTGGGATCTTGGTTTTATAGTGGCTAAGAACTGATTGTACAGATGTTCTTTATTATCTTCTAAGAAAGCTGCAAAAGCTTTCCTATCCTTTTCTTGATTTGTATTAGGAGATTCAGTTTCTTCTTCATCATCATCTGTATCTTCTTTGCTATGCTCTCGCTTTTTACTGGGAACATGTTCTTGATCTTGACTGGGATGCATGCTCTTATTGCGCCCAACTGTTTATTGTTGTGTATGGTGGTTCTGGCTTCTTTCACTTCTGGTGAACACTATTGTTTACCCTTAAGAGAATGAAGGATTTCAAAAAACATTCTCGTCCCTAAGGTCGGTGCCAATCATGTGGTATTCTCGTTCAAGCTAAATGATTCACATTCACCATTTATCACTATGGACCTGCAAAACAAATCCTGGAAGTAATTTTGGGGAAAGGGCTCTGATGATCAAGTTAGTACTTTCATTCAGAGAATTGGTATTTCCCAGTTTAGTTTCACTTTCCTGAGCTAGTGTTGCTATCCTTGTATTTATAGCTGATTGTACTCGTGGCTCTGCTATACTAGGGTTTAAGGTCATGGGTTGTAACATGGTTACTACAATCTCGGTTCGTGGCTAAGTGTTGGTCTTGATTCTGGCTTTCTCGGTTCATGGCTAAGTCATCTTGGACATGGCTACGCCTTTATTGGTTTGTGGTTGACATGAAAATTGGGCTGAACATTATGTATTCTATCTTCATTTATTAATAGTTGAACATTGGGTTAGGCCTAAAGGCCAGCAGTCTCTAGCTCATGGGCTAGGTATACACCAATTAGTAGATCATGTTGCTATTTTATTACTTGCGCTCATGTTTGTGAAATAGGAGGATTAAAAATGTACTTGTCTTGAATCGAAAGAATGGGTGGTAGTCTAATGTCTAGGAAGAGGGGTTCAGATGATGCATTAAATTCTAATGATGGAATTATGAAAACAACGTTGGATGAAGATGAGGACAAAGAAGAGCACGGAGAGCAGGAAATAACAAAAATGCCTTGTAGGATGTTGGAAAGGAGAATGGCTAGGAAGTAACTGACCCCATTGGTTTTCAATGTAATGGGATGATGTTTGTCGGAAGACCATTCGAAGTGGTCAAGTTGGATAAGTAAAGTTTGACGTACACGGGTGGACATCCGTTACGATAGTTAGCATGATATGCCAAAGAAATACAAAACCACCCTATGGATGGAATGTAAGGTAGCCCTTCATATTTGTATAAATGTTTATTCTAATATGATTACTCTAATTTATGGTCATGGAGAAGCAGAGCATATTTAAATTTTCCTTTAACGTGAAAATAAATATAGACCATTTGAGATTGATAGCCCCAACATGAATGAGTTAATAAAGATAGCCATGAAGATGTTATCCAAAACATGGCGAGAACACAAGTACAAGATTTCTAGAGATTCTCGGATACAAAAGGGGATCGCCCATGGATAAATTACATACATACTCAACCGGAGAGTTGGGAGATCCACAAAAGATGATCCTTAGAGAATGATAAGAATGTTAGTATACTACAAATATAAATTGTTTACATTCTGAAATTGTTAGTGTTCATGTTCCATTGCTTTTCTCTTTTCTCATATGGTATGAGGGAAGAGCAAACATGCAATGCTAAGTTAAACATAACTCCACATCAAAAGAATTGGGGAGGTTATTGGTTGGCATCACTTGAGATGGTAAGAGAACCATTAGAACAAGATGTTCTACTAGCAATTCAAAGGGGAATTTCCTAGGAAGAGGCTAGGGCATCGATTTTTCCGATCGATGTCGAACAAATAGATCGTGTGAACTATTTATTAAGGCACAAAAAAATAACAATGGTGGGTGATCTGCACTTAAATCCATGCGTTAACCAATGCATTTGACATGTTTGTTATTATTTTTTTGTTGGTTGATTGCTAGTTTTAGATAGGTTTACATTACAGAGGGTTTAGATGACCGTTATTGGTTTTCATATCTAAATCTTGAGTTTTTTAAGAACTTAATTGGATCTAATGGAAAATACATTCTCATGAGCACCTAGATCTTCTTTTGTAAACTTATTAGTAGGTTTCTCATGATCACATTGGCGTAGTTTTGCAAAAGTCTATATGCAAGGGTGGCAGTAGATAGTAGAAGGTCATTCGCAAGGATGGTAGTAGATGGAATCAAGATGAGAAGAAGAAGGGAGTTGAGTCAAAAATTGAAGACTTAGCGATGACGTACCAGCCAACAAGGCCCAATCCAGGGGCCATTGGCATGAACCATCAAATACAACACGACTCATGCCGTCAAGATGCTCTGTGTGGCTAAGTATGGGCATGGTTCATGCCACTTAACACGGCTTTTGCCATTCCAAAAACAATATTCGGATACCAGCCCATAGGGTGTAAAATTTTGCATGCCTCGCCATCAGTTTGCTTAGAAATCAACACCCATCTGGTGGCCCACAAGGATCCACACAGCCCGTGCTATTTAGAGGAGAAAATCATGCATTCGGCTGGTGGCTCGCAAAGAAAAACATGGCCTGCATCGTTCAACTGATCAAGAAAGGATTTCCTGTCAGTGGCCCATGCCAGAAAGCATGGATTGTGCCATGCTAAGCTAGCACGAGTCGTGCCCTTTAACACGAGTCGTGCCAAAACTAGCCAAAATGGATCATGCAGACGTAACTAGGGTTTCTGGTTATTTTTTGGGCCTTTTTCACGGCCTAATTCCCTACTCTATAAATAGAAGCCTATCTCTATTAGGTTTGAGTGTGTGCTTTAGTTTTTTTCTAATCCTAAGAGTGGGTAGAGAGAGAAAGGGAATAACCCTTCTCTATAGGATTTTCTTTCTTTTTTTCTCATTGTTTTTGCTCAAGGGCATTGAATCCAATGAAATACTTGGGTTCAATGCTTACAGAATAGTTTATTTTCTTGGGGATTTATATTTGTATCCATGATTTGGTAGTTATTTTATGAGATTCTAGATCTCTCTATCTTTTATGCTTATAAACATTATGTTGGCTTGCTCTTTATATTCTTGTAAATTGCACGATTGTTACACTATGTTGGTATACACCTTAGGCTACTTTCATGTAGGAGCATTTATTGATATCCCCCGAGGAGTGAAACATAGTTGTCTGCGGGTAACAATAGTTTGGGACCGTATTGGTGTTTGCATGTTGGTCGCCAAGTCAACGTTATAGTCAACCATTCAACTAGTTTAGTTGGAGAGTTCATCTGAAGGATTGTGGATAGAGATAGTGTAGTAGCAAACTAGGGTTAACTTATTTTTGCTACCTTAATGGCAACGATAAGGTGCCTATCTCGCTGTCTCTATAGGCCTAGGGAGAAACATTCGTAGTGGAGTACCCAGGACGTAATTGTACGGGGGAGATTCAGATTTGCACAGCAGGTAGGGCCGTTGTTGCACTCCCTTAATTACGGAGGCGGTGCCGATGGAAGATTACAAAAGCACACTACGTGACAAGTATGATGAGATGTTGACCATCGGTCACACTACATGGCATAAGCATTAGGAAAGATTTATATGTCTTGAATGTGATGGAATCTAGGATCAAAATATACTATTGGTCATGTTACGCAAATTTTCCCCAACTGCTAGCGATATAGTTTTATTCTTTTGTGTTCTTGCATGCTTGTAGTTGTAAGATAAACCACCCCTCCCCCACAAATCATGTTTTACATCATTATCTATTCCTAACACATGAACGGATTGACGACCCAATTACGGCTTTGTAGAGTTAATTGTTTAATTCCAAACATCTCTGTGGACGACCTCGGTCTTGCCACTATCTAACCCACTGGTAGTGTTGTAGTAGGAATAGGAGCCACATGTTGGTGCAAATGAGTTTAATGCGAAATTGGCCATTTATTAAAACATGTGCTGTGTCGCATATGTTTCGGTAACATTATTTACTTTGATTTTTTAACCTTTTACTTTGGTTCACATAATAACTGGGGTAAAAAAGAAATTATTTACCTCATTTTTTTATAATCGAGGTAAATAATATCTTTTACTTTGAAATAAAAAATAACCAAGGTAAAATAACTTTTGACCTCAGTTATTCAGTGTTAACAAAAAAATCCAGGTAAAAGGGGTGAAGTAATAGGTCATTTTTCTTGGAGAGTTAGGGAGTAGTTTATTTACTCAAGGATTTTTTTGTAGTCATGAATTAATGTTTGTTTGGTGAGATTCCTTAGATCTACCTATTTCTATGTGTTTGTGATTATTGTGATGGCTTGTTCTTCGAATCCTTGTTAATTGCCTGATTGTTACACTAATGTTAACACACATTGTTGTCTACTTGCATTTTGGTGCAATTATTGATACCCATCGGGGAAGAAAACATAGTTGTGCTTGAGGTAATGATAGTCCAGAACCTTATAGTTGTGTACATATGGGTTGCCGAGTCAACGCTATGATCAACAAAACACTAGTAAGCCAGCTAGTCGGTTTAAAGGATTACGGGTAAAGATAGCTAGAGTAGCCAACTAGGGTTAGCTTTGCAACCCTAGAGCCATAAATAAGGTGTTTCACCCCCTTTGCCTTTTTAGGCCTAGGGAGAAGCATTCATGGTGTAGTGCCTGATACGTAATAACACGGATGAGATTTAGATATGCACAGAAGGAAGGGTCATTTTTGCACTCCCCTAATTACAAAGGTTGCTCCAATGGAAGATTACATGCGCACCCTACGTGATAGGGAAGTGTGGACCATCGACCATACCACGTGTCACAAACACTAGAATTGGCTTGTAATTCATGTATTTGATGGAATCGAGAATCGTAACAACATCGGTCATGTTATGTAAATGGTCGCCAAGTTTAATTTTATATAGTTTAATCTCATGTTTATTGCATGCCAGTAGTTGTTAGTAAAAAAAACCCCAAAGCCTATTTTTACAAACACTAATTATTCCTGTGCATGATCGGATTAATGACCCGATCTTGGCTGTGTGTAGTTGGCTCTTAGATTCCCAACATCTCTGTGGATGATCCCGATTTTGCCACTATCTAACCTTTTTGGTAGCGTAGTAGTAGTAAAGGGAGCAACAATATAAATTTCTATCTTTGATGGCTCCCTCTTGGTTTAGTCGATCTCCCATGATTTATTAGCGATGTTGGGAGGGGTTGGGTCAATAAAGTCTAATGTAACGATGTCAAAACATTTTTGTAAACACTAACAATGTATTACATATTTGTTGAAAACAATATTGGTGATTTGAGGCTACTTTAGGTCGGATTTAGCATGAAATTGAATATTTTTCCATTGAAGCCGACTAGTCTTACAAACTCGTAAGTCAAATTCCTGTTGCAAGAAATTTAAAGACCGGTTTATAATTTTTTAGCTCGAAACCTAACAGCCAAAAATATTTCTGGACTTGGAACCAAAACAGCCGACGACAGTTACGAACTCGTAAAAGATATTAATTAAAAAAACAAATTCTGAAACAAACAACTAGGTGTATGGATATTGGACCCAATTTAGTAAACTTAGCATTCCATCCTACACTACTTTAGGAACCTGAAGTTAATGTAGTTTCTGGTTCCTGAAGTTGCAAGCACAACCGACGGAAACAAAAACTTCCAAACTCCAAAGTTCTTCAAAGGTGGTTCCTCTAGCAAGAGAAAGGTGGAAAATAACCGCCTTCTATCATGCTTTTTAAAGGCGGTTCTATCAACCGCCCTTAATCGTTGAAGATCAAGGGCACTATTAGGAAAGACACTGACAAGGTGCTTTCTCCAGTTCGATAAAACCCCCCTTTAATTGCTCATTACTACAATAGTGATCCAAGTTGCTATTTGGGAGCGGAGTGCTGGCTTGATATTTGTAAATATTTTGATGACATCTATCATCCTTGAATCTTAGTTAGTTTAGGTGCCTTTGTGCAAGAATTTTATTGCAAGTGATTGATCTATAAACATCAACATTTTATCTTGCATTTCTTATTGGAAGTGATTGTATGGATAAAAAAATCAACTTTAAAATTAGGTTTTAATGGTTCTGTTACTTATGATGTTTTATTAATCGAAACACAAATAGCGTTAATTCTCATAGATACGTGGATGTTTTTCCGGTAATTGATAAATGCGTTTTGTTTACTGTTATTTTGGAAAATATTTTTAAAAATTTGATCCAACCCAATTTTTTATTTAAAAAAGTGCTATAATGCTATACATAAAATTAATTGCTGATATAAGCCTAGAATATACTCTCGTTCGTTAGGTTTTGACAGGGAGGAAGGTAAAATCGTCCTTTTTTTTGAAAACTAAGTATGGCTATTTTGCTCAGTTTTGGGATGGAAAACACCAAATTTTCTAACGTCAACGTTGGTCATGAGTACATTGGGCAAAATGACATAATTTGTAAAAAACAATTATGGTTATTTTGGCACATTCGAAGAACACGAGGTTATTTTGGCACATTAAAAAATAATAGGGTTAATTTGGTATTTTTCTTATTGAATAAGGCCCTTTTCTCTAGAGCTTACTTATGCCTAAATGAATTGAATTGAACTGAACTAAATTTAATTGAACTGAACCGAAATGAACTGAATTGAGTTAAACTAAAATAAGTCTACTGAAAAACGGTAATTATATGACTAAGTTAAGCTAAATTTTATCAATTCAATTTTTTGCTAAACTGAACTAAATTAACTGAATTGAATTGTAGTTAAGCTGTAGAGAACATGACCAAGATGAAAATAAATAAAATGTAACACTCATTTTATCATATCATCATTGAGTTTAATTTCAACTATTGCTTTAGAGTCTTTCAATTTTCCATAAAATTTTATTTTAGACAGCCTAACCATGAAATGAGGTTATTTTATATTAAATATAACTAATGATGACATTTGATATCGATTGTTTCCATTTAGTGCATTGAGAATTTTGAAAAACTTTTGAAATGTGTCTCAAAATAAAAAAAAATTATAGTTAAAAAGTAATAGAAATAAGGTTTTCAATCATTGGTTTAACAGTTACTATGTTTAACATGAGATGGTCTCTTAATTTTTAAGTAAAATTTAAATTTCAACTACCATTTTAATCATTTTCATTTTTTACGTAAAATGTACGAGAAAAGTAATACTATCCAAATATTTGTTGGTGTTTTAAGAAACCCAAACTATTTCAGTATGATTGGATTCGAGTAGTTATCAGTTCGGGATGTTAAAATAAGTTTGGTGGTGCGGAGTGCACACTTGTATAAACTATCTACGAGCTTACAGTTTTAGGATAAGTATTAAAATTGTGTTGGTCAGAATTCTGATGACTAACATGTCTTATCCTGGTGTGGAAAGATGTATTATTTCAGAGTTCATCATAATTCTGTTGTGGTGGTTCATATTGCCTAATTTCTCTTGATCGAACTAATAAGAATGATATCACAGTGCATTGAATGTGAGATTGGAAAGATACATTGTTTCAACATTCATCAGAATTCTGATAAATACATATTTTCTATGAATTGTTGCATCTTCTCAGGACATCTGTGGAAACTTGTGATAGCTTGTGACGCCGGTGCAAGAAGTGCAACCACATGATTGAACTGTTGCATCTGCTCAAGACATCTCCTATATAAAACAAAGGCTCGTTCTCATGAGATGATGAAAAACAAAGGCCTAACGATAAGCCGTGCACTTTGGCATGACCTGTGCCATTAAAAACTAAGGAACGATGCTTGGGCCATACAATTGGGTATCACCCGTGACATCAGAGATGCGAGGAATGCCCTTTAATCCACGCCTCGTGCCTCTTTGTACGGGTCGTACTTGCCGACATGTGCTCTATCGTACGAGGCTTGCCAGCTTGTACTGCATGGCTGCTAGGGTTTTCTCCCCTTTTTGGGGCCTTTTAATGCCCAAAATTCATCTACTATATAAGTTAGCCTTAGTCTTCTGGGGTTTAAGTTGAACATCATTATTGTTAATTCTAGTTGTAGGTAAGAAGAGTGAAGGACCTTTCATCTCTTCATTTATTTCTCTAGTTATGGCCTTATGGCAATAAATCCAATGCTTGCTTTGGTTTTAATGTCTCTAGAATAGTTATTATTGTGGGGTACTATTTGTATTCATGGCATGATTTATGATTTTTTAAGATTTTAGATTACCTATTTCTATTTCCTGTGAATATTTGTGTACAATTTGTATTTTTCATTCTTGTATGATTTATGCCATGGCATTTTTATTTTGAGTCCATAATTCTATGCATAGTATAATATCGTGCAAGGCTAAAACACTATCTTGGGAGTGTAAGATTAGGGCTTTCGTAGGATCGAGAGTACGGGGGAGATGGTGCATTCATGCTACCTTGAGAGTACTAACTCAATCGTTATACTCTAGTTCTAATTAGCTAGTTGTGTGATTGATTGCATGTTAGGGGTGCTAAAGTAATTCCTAACGAGGGAAACCCTTGGCTTACCCCAATAGATAAGCCTTCTAATTTGTAGCATCTAGGGTAGTAGCGACCCTAGAGTCATCACATGATGCCAATTCCTTTTTTTAAAACAAATTCTAGGCATATTGTTGGTATCCATATTGGAGTGACAGAGACGTATTAGACTCACTCATGTATCCAACAGTGTTGCCTGTGAAGGCTTAGTTATCTTTGAAGAGGCTTGTTGGCATCGTAAATGAGGTTATTAGGGTGAAAAGTGGAGTAGGAAGAATTGGAGTTCATTCCTAATTACGGAGGCTGTGAGATGGTTTTTAGGGAGCAGAACCTTTGTGTGATAGACACTAGGAATTCGCAGCCATCTCCACATTACGTGACATAGGAATGAGAATAGGTTTATATGGTTATATGTGATAGAACCTAGAATCAAACTCATTAAATTGGTCATGTTACGCAACTACCACCAAGACAAGATAACCATTGTTTAAATCTCGTTGCTTGCATGCTTAGTAGTTTGTTAGTCACAGCCCTCCCCCCCCTCCCCAATTATTTGCTTAAAGAACTAACTATTCCTGATACACAATTGAGGTGACACTCAATTATGGCTTCTGTTGAGCTAACCTTTAAATTCTAGTGTCTCTGTGGACGACCTTGGACTTGCCACTAGCTACTGTATTGTAGTTAGCAGTGAGTACGGGAGAAACTTACAAATTTTATCTTTGGTCTCTAGTGCTCCACGGGAATTAAACAACCATGCAGGGTGTGGGTCAGATGTGAGGGGCTATTCTAGCCTTAGGCATTGTCTGGTTAAGGGAGACTTGGCTAGGCTCTTTCATCACTAAGCGAGATGTCCACTTATATGGTTTGTTAGGCTCAATGTGCTATCTTTAGTTTGAACTTCACCTGACTAGGGGAGGTGTATACCAAAAGGTCCCCTAGCTAAGAAGTCATTACAAATTCAGTAGTCATACTTCGTGTTGGAATAAAGGATATTTAATCATTACGTAGGTAATATTAAACGTGGATTATAACCTAAAAAGACCAAGAAGGTGAAGTGTGGTGTGGTTGATGGTCAGCACTTCCTCATACTTGACACGTAGGGTGCTCACGTAATCTTCCTTTGGCACTGCCTCTGTAATTAGGGGAGTGCAACGACGGCCCTGCTGGCCGTCTTTTTTTTTATCTCCTCTGTGCAATTACGTCCTGAGCACTTCACCACAAATGCTTCTCCCTAGGCCTAAAAAAGGCAAAGAGGGTGAAGCACCTTGTTGATGACTCTAGGGTTGCAAAGCTAACCCCAGTTTGCTACTTCAGCTATCTATCCCGCTTCCCTTCGGACTAACTTTTCAGATTACTAGTGCATGGTCGATCGTAACCTTAACGACGGTAACCTTCCTGCACACACCCACGTGGATCCGGACCCATTGTTACCCCAAGCTTATCTAGGTTTCCCTCTCCGGGGGGTATCAAAATTGTGGAAAAAATAAAATAAACTTTGGTGGGTGCTAACTAAGTGCGACAATTATCCAATTCACAAGAATATTAAGAACTAGCTAACATAGTATCACAAAACACATAGAAATAGGTTGATCTAATAAATATCACAAAAAATACACATTAATACATGAATAAAAATATAATCCCCAAGTTAATTAACTACTCCCTAAGTATTGAACCCAAGTATTGCATTGGATTCAACACTTTTGGGCAAAAGAAAAATAAAAAAGAAGAAAGAAAGAACCTAGAGAGAAGGAAGAGTATTTTCTCTCATAACCTACTCTTAAAGATGAAAAGTTGGCATAAACTTAAACCCTAGTCGGCAAAGGTCAATATATAGTAGTAGGGAATTGGGCCTTGAAAAATGCCTAAATACAGGCAAAAAACCCTAGAACCTCAAATGACACGGGCAGTGGTGTCTTGA
>JAULKJ010310578.1:0-10983 GCA_032355405.1 Rubia balearica | reverse complement strand
GGGATTAGAGAAGAAGAAGAGATCAGCGGCGGTGATGAATGGTAGGAGATATGAAGAAGGGTGGCGATTAGGGGGAGGGGAAAGGGTGGTGGAGGCTAGGGTTATTGGCGGGGGTGATGGTGGGGGTTGGGGAAGACAAAGGGATCAGTGGCGGTGGTGAAGAGGAGGAAAGAATGAGGAGGGTGACGACATCGAGGGAGAGGGGAGAAGGTGGTGTTGGCTAGGGTTACCAGCGACAGCGATGGTGAATCTGGCGGCAACGGCGGAGTATTAAAGAAGTAAGATAGGTTTGTCATAAGGGATATTTTTGTCATTTCATTTCCTTGTTTTGCCTGAATTCATTGGTAATCAAGAAGTTTGGTTATATCGACACACATTTTTCAAATATTAGGGTTAGATTGACACATACAGTTAGTTAAATCGCCACTTTCTGAGATTGCAGGGTTATATTGGCACTTTAACCCTAAACGTAGGGTTATAAATGTATTTTTTCCTAAGTAAAACAAGCATCTGATATTGCTATTTTAAAGAAAACATAGAGGTGTTACAAGGGGTGAATTTAAAACCAATGGATAGTGAGAAGTTGCTGAAACGAGAAAACCAACCTCATGGAACACGTTTCAACCCATGTACGGACTTCCATAAATGACATGTGGAATATTTCTTTGAAGAATGCGCGGAACTCTCAAGTTGATGCATATAAAATTTATCATTTTAAAAAGAGTGAAGTGCATTTATGCCCACTGAGTTTCTTGTTTTGTGCACATATACCTCTCAGTTTTTCAAAAGAGCACATATACCCCGGATCCTTTTTGGTGCACATACACCCTTTAGTTTTTTAAATTCCGTTCTGTAGCTATAGGAGTGTATGTGCACTTTCAAAAAATTGGGAAGGGTTACGTGTACAATTTTAAAAAACTTAAGAGGGGGTATATGTTCGCTTTCAAAAAACTGAGGGGTATATGTGCACTAAAAAAAGAACTTGAGGGGATAAATACATTTTGCCCTTTAAAAACTATGGAAAAAGACATTTTTAATATCCAAATGAAGAACGGTCCAATAAGAGAGACATGAAAATATTGTATTATTTTGAAATTTTTATTTTTGTCGTGAAACAAGGCTGGCCTTGAACTGCTCCATAGACCCATCAGAATTCTATTTAGTTTTATGTATCTATTTACAACCAAGTACATGGCGATTGTTGTCGCAAGGTACCAACTTCCTAGTACATTTTAAATTAAATTTGTACACTTGTCAAGCATAGTCTGACGCTTGGGAGGATATTTGGATGCCACTTTAAAATTAGAGTTATGATTTTATTACATCCGTTTTTTAAATTTCCTAAACGATGCAGATTATAAATACCATCTTTAAGACAGGTAACCATGGGTTGCACATTCAAAAAAATGGTAAAGAGACGGGGAAGCTGAACTAAGAGAAACAAATAACACATGACTAGAAGCTGACTCGGGAGAGATGGTAGGTGGAGATGAGACAGACAATGGACTTTAGGACATATGCTCTAGCAAAGTAGACATTGGAGACATGGACTGCGGACGGAGCTTGGCAGCAACATGAGAAGCCACGACCGAGGCTAAGAAAGGAACGTCTGGTGAGTTGAGTGGAGAAGGGAAACACCGGTAGTGGAGCCACAGTCGAGACCAATGTATACGCAACTGCTAGGCTCGAGGGTGGGGTACTGCCTCAAAAATTGAATTAGACGGAATTGGGCCAATAACACCCGAGGACAACTATGAACTCGACTGTTGGAGGCCAACTCAAATTTCAATTAAGATGAGAGAGAAATGGTAAAGTCGACTTGGTAGAGAGAAGACTGTTACAAGGAAATTGTTTCTTGTGAAAAATAAGCAGACGGCTGATATAAGCACGAACCGTAATGGGATCAAAACACCTATATCCCTTATAGTTAGAGGCATAACCAATAAAGAGACAAGTTTCGATTTAGTCTGTAAATTATTTATTTTGGAATTCATTAGAAGTGAAAACATGCAACAACAAAAATTCAAATAACCATACGATGATGGACGATGAAATAATATTTTGAAATGTGAAACACCCCTCTAAAACTCAGCTTGGTGGGCGATGATGGCAAACACCACTTGTAATGTTAAATTTTTTTTATTGTCTCTATACAAATCGCGTAAAACTCTTCTAAAAATGAATTAATAAAAAAACCTATAATACAAATATTGAAACACACATACTCCCTTCGTCCCACTTTAAAGTTTCGAATTGCTTTTTGCACAAAGTTTAAGAGAAGTTTATGTGACATTTTTTTAATGGGTGATGAGAGTTGACCTACATAAATTAAATGAAAGGAAGAGTTGTGACCACATATTTATGACTAAATGTAGAAAGTTTAGAATTAGAAAATTTATAGTGGGATGTCCAAAAAAAAAGTAGATAATTTATTGTGGGACACATGGAGTATAGAGCAAGAACAAGAAATACACAGTTAAAAACATTTTTAAAAAACTATCGAATATACTAGTACCATTCTTACGGTATTTCAAGCATAGGTGCATATACACTCTAGCTCCCTGTCAGAAAAAAATATTGATTTATTTTTAAAAAAATTATCTTTTCGACACCTTCTAATATGAGAAGTAATTGGAAAGCATTTTTCTCTCCTATCAACATCTGCTATATATTTGCCATGATTTCAAGTTTTAGAGCATGTATAGTGGGGTTTATGAAATGAGTTGAATTAAAAATTGAAATCGAATGGGAACAATTATCCTCACGGTGGGGGTTAAAAGAGGGTTTAATCTCTTCAACCCGAGAAACCGGGTTCTCAATTGAGAACCGTCCCAATTCTGCCAAAATGGCAGAACCCCCGTGCTTTGGCCATTTCTGCCTAGTTTATGTTTTAATTTTTGGCCATTTCCGCCTAGCTTTTGTTTTAATTTTTCTTATTCTTTTTAATTTTAAATTTTGATTTTTCTTTACTTAATTTTAACAAAAATGAAATGAAAGTTTGGAAAATGAAATTCAATTTTAAATTAAATTTTAAATTAAAAAATATTATTGAATTTCACATTTTAATTTATTTTGAATTGTCAAATTTATTTAAACTAAATACTAAACATAAAATTAATAAATATGATAGGAAAAATTAAGTGGGATTCATAAATAATAAAGAGAGTAAAATTGTATTATTAAATTTCACATTTAAATTTATTTTATTGGGTAAATTTATTTGAATTAATTATTAAAGGTAGAATTAATGAGTATGATAGAGAGAACAAGTGGGATCCATGGAGCGATTTCTAAATGGTTTGAACCATTGTGGAGAAAAAAAATAAAGTGATTTAATTGTTGTTTGAATTATAGAGGTGGGGGAGAGAGATTAGTTATTTAATTAACTGAAATCACAAGAGTTGGTTGAGCGTGATTTTACCATTGTTCATAGACTTACCATGCCATGGCGACCCATATCCCAGGCATGTGTAAGAGAATCCTTAGATGTAGTACTATGAGGGCATTGCTTGCAAGCCTATACAGTATTTCATCACCAGAATCTGGCCCCAACCGCATGGGATTGTACTAAGACTTTCTCACTTACTTTCGAATTTTGGCTCACATACTCCTTCCAGTTCTTTAACATTGACACACTTGTTTTTGGTACAAGAATTTAGGAAGGTATAATGAGTGGTTGAGAATTCATTGAAATGGTAAAAAGTAAAAATGAGTAGATGAAAACAACCTATAATTTATCAAAAAAGGAAATATGCCAATATTAAAAAATCATTCAAAAAAAAAGTGTGTCAATGTTAGAGATCCGGAGGTAGTACTTCCCATCAATACGGTTCACAGAATTTGGGAGATGCAACGTATCTACTCGTACTTGACCAACGCACACTAGGCCTCTATGCCTATTAAACCCTTGGTGCTTGCCCATTCTTCCTACCATCTAAAAATTTCATTTATAAAATACTTGCAACTTTTTTTCCTTATTAAATATGATAAAAATAAAAATAAAACACCATAATTAATTTAATTAATATTAATTCAAACTTTTACTGGACAAAATTGAAGTGCAAACAAGTTAGAGATAAGTTAGAGAGAAAGTGCATTATGGAATTAAGTTTCTATCTTCTCAACATTTTATGCTACATTGGACTGCACTGAATTAAAAAGAAAATGTAATAAAAATAATAATACTATTACTAAGCTAAAATAAATTTCATCAAATTATAAATTACTAAAGTAAATGAAATTGAATTGAGTGGCAGAACAATGGGGACCAATGAGTGCGTGGTCCCAGCCATCTTGTTTTTACTATTAATATTTTGTATTTTTTCTGTGCATAAAAAATTAAATGTTACCGCATATATTCTGTAGAGTTTTCAAGAAATGGAGTACCCAAATTA
The DNA here is from genome assembly GCA_032355405.1 of Rubia balearica. Classification (NCBI taxonomy): domain Eukaryota; kingdom Viridiplantae; phylum Streptophyta; class Magnoliopsida; order Gentianales; family Rubiaceae; genus Rubia; species Rubia balearica. The sequence continues at coordinate 6,589 of JAULKJ010310578.1, read as the reverse complement.
ATTTTGAAGAAGAAAGTAGTTTAAAATGTCAAAATTCTTCAAGAAGAAATATAATTACTTTTTATCTGATTTAACCTTAAATATTTGTCCAAGTTATACACGGAAAAAGGTTTTCACAATCTTATTTAATATAAATAACTTGATTCTTTGTTAATACCAAGATAATATAAATAGATGCGACATCTTTCAAAAATCAAAAAACATGATTTAAAAAAACATAAATTTTCAAATAAGATATCAAGAAGCAGGGCAAAAAATAATAAAGGGTATTTAATTTCCATTTTTTTCATCAATTATTTATATAATTTTGTATTAATTTTGTAAATATAAAATCAACAAAAGGAAAAAATTCAATGAAAGGCAAAAAGATCAACGATGGTTGTCTATTTCAAAAGTATCGATTTTATTTTTATTTTTTTAGCACTAGTTTGTCTTTAGTATTTGATTTTATGTCCTTTAAATAAATAATCTACTATAGTTTTTATTAGTTTAATAATCGATTTGAAACAATAATCATTTGATCTCCTCTACAGATAAAAAGTTTTGCTCCGCCCCTGATTGATTTTTTTAAAGAAAGAGTCGTTCTCCTTCTCATTATTAGTAAGATCGTTACATATATACGCCGGGTTTAGGTCACACAACCCTTAACTAACAACTATAACTAATCTATTAAAAACATTCTAAACTCTTTTGGCTCATCAACTGTGGGGTGAGCCTCCCACAAATGGACCTATCATTAGGTTCATGTGCCACATTGACGATATGCTACTCGACTCGCACCTTCAATCTTTGTCTTCATTGAGTTGAGACAGCTCTGTAGTTTGAAGAGGTTGCAGCTGGATTTCTCCAATCAGCGATAAGGAGAGATTGTTGAAGGAGTTTCGATGGCAGGTCTGTTTTGTTTTGAAGCAGTCTGGTACTGCATGCCTACATATTTATTCAGTGTTGGCCGGATTTATCTGCACCGGGTTGTCACAACTCCGTAGTTCTGATTTGTGAACATTTTTGGAGGTTGTCGCTGGATTTGTGAACATTTTTGTGGGAGAGAGTCTAAATATCGTCAAAGTTGTGAAAGTACCAACAACATACCTAGAAATAAAAACAAAAAACAATCTAAAATGGAATTAACCTAAACCCTTTCGTCATTTAGGGAAGTCATGCTACAACGCATATCTACTCTAACTCATAAGTAATTATCTCCTTAAGAGTATTGTCCTTTGAACTCACCGCCGATGTGGTACTACAACTAGTTGGAACTCCGTTGTGTGCCAAAAAATATGTTCGATGAATATATACAACTAGAGAAAGAGCCGTTTTCCTTTTTATTCCAGTGAGCTAGACCATATACCCTTCACCATGAGATAACTTATTTTGACTATTCCCCGCAACCTAACACCAGTAATGACAAGTTCATCCAATGCTTGTAATCGACTCTCCATCGTAATCACCACGAGGTTTCCCAGCCTACAACCGACCACAATGAATATTTGTTAAGCGACTAGAAAACACATTGGTTGGGGATAGATTATAGGGATGGACTAGATAAGAAATTACGCTGGATGTACTTTAGGCCTGCATTTTTGCCAGGGTTGAGTTGGAAAGGAACCGTTCACTGCCTATTGTCTCCCGTGACCAATTTACTGTCTTTGACCGCCTTGAACATTCATTGACCCTCTGGGCAACTGTTGACCGGGTCGGAAGGGCGTTGAATTTGGTGGACCGCCGACGAGCTCACCAGAAAGCTTTGTCGGGCCTCCTGTGACCTCGCTGGAAAAGCACGGGTGGATTAGTCGTGTCTCTGGTTACCATCACCGTGTTGAGCCGCCCTTGGTGTGGCCCGCATATGTTTCCAGAACTCCATTTATCGCAGATGACCGGATCTAATCGCCATCTTCATCGTCGGCATGGTGTGGGTGTCACCTTGCCGGACCAGCCCATCAGGCGGCTCTAGTTTGTCGTTAAAGTCAAGATCTTCGCTGGACTTTGTCCTTCTTCTCCGCATGTCAGCTCGTCGCCGACCGACTTCTGCATCTGGTCTGGGTGATGCCGATCTCCATGGCCGATTCGACACTGCACGCATAGGCCGGGGGTGGTCGCCGAAAAGCTTCGAATGGCAGCGGCGATTTAGGTTGCTCATGTCCACCCCTCTCGTTCTATAAGCTAGGAAGCGAAAAACAAAATTAAAATTGAGGGGGGGTCACTAGACCGGCGGCAGCGGCGCCCCCAACAGCTAAGGTCTCGGCTGTTTTGGTTGAGAGAGTTTTCTAATGAGAGACTAATATGTTCCAATGTACTTCCTTCGTTATTCCCCATGATTGAATTGAAATGCATATAAATCAAAAGAAATATTGTGTATGACCTACCATACTAGAAAATGTTATATGTTGGGAAATTTTATATGTTAAGGTGCTGGCCCAATCACATATTAATATGTGTCATTTTTTCAGTTATTTTTTTCATAAAATAGCTGAATAAGAAGTAGAGGTTGAATTTTTGGACATGTGTCAATTTGACCTACCATACTTAACTTTTTTTCCCTTTTGTGGGTGGTTTCATTTCTTCTCTCATTAATTAATTAATTTAATGACCGTTAAACGAAGATGGATGATAATTTGAAGGAAATTAAATATTATAGTATAGATATTTCAAAACGAGAATTCATGACGTCTCCTTAAAAAATATTCAAGATTACTATAACGTTATTTTAACAAAAAACTTAAAAGGCTAATGTTATTTTCAAGTCGAGTCATATGAGATTGAGATTGTTAACGCCTAACAATTGGTTGCACTCGTATGATTTAATTCACTAAAAACGTGTTATCCCTTTCAAGATTGTCATGCCATACCAGGATAGCTGGCAGAATCAAGTCACTAAGCAAAACTGAAATAATAAAAGCAGTCCCTCCGTTTTATTCCGTTTGGCAACAAAAGTTAGCTTTTTTTTCAAGTTTAAATCTGTAAAGAGAATTGAATGAAAAGAGTACAAGAGTTTAATGAGTTGTTGAGAATTATTCACTTTTTGCCATAAAAAATTTAAAAAATACGAAAATGAAAAGTGTGTCAAACATAAGAAAACACAAAGAGTATGAAAGCCATGTTTGGCAAACGTTATTTATCGTTTCATTTAGTTACAATGATTAATTATTTTATTGAGAAAAGTGCATTTTTAACCATATGTTTTAGTTGAAAGTGCCAATATTACCTTGTAAAATTTGAAAGTGTAAATCTAACCTATGTTTTGGTCAAAAGCATCATGACAACCAAAATTGTGGTCGAAATTCTTTAAAATAACAATTATACCCCTTTGAGAAAAAAGAAAAAATGGAAAAATGGAAAAGGACAATATTACCCTTACTAAAAAGTCCTCAAACCCTTCCGCCAGTCAACCTTGGTCAATGTTGGTCACATCGGTCAACCTTGTTAGATGTCGATCAACGCCGGTCAACACTGGTTGCCGCCATCAGACCTCCGTCGGCCGATGGTGGCCGGGTTAGATCAGTATTTTTATTAATAAGGCAATGTTAGATCAGCACTTTAGTAAAAGAATACAGGGTTAAATCACCACTTATGTAAAAATGATAGAGTCATGTCAACAGTATCATAAAAAACATCTTTATGAGGAGAGTCCACTCCTTATAAATATGCATTCATTACAACATCATAATTTTATGTATCACAAATATATTTATAATTTGTATGTCTTCGCTACGAAAGTAAAAAAAATTGGGAAATACTTTCCAAAGGAAATTCCAAAATTTCGGTAAATAATTTCTTTTAGAAAATTTGGTAACTTTATAATTAGAAATCAACACATATTGCTACTCAATTACTGCTAGGGACATAATCAACTTTTCATTATGGAGACCAAATTTGTATACCCCTCCGTCCCAGATAAATTGGCATATTTTGACTTTTGAAAGTTAAATTGAGTCAAATTCAACCATTAAATTCTATTATTATATATGCAAGACTATTATCATAATAAATGTTGTTGGATTCATCATCACATATACTTTTAAATTATTATTATTATTATTCTAATTTTTTTACACACATAAATAAGATATTAATACTCCCTCCGATCCTCTTATAATGACTCACTTTTTATTTTATGATGGTCTTTTTATTTTAGTTCCTTTCTCTTTGGTAAATTCTATATTATTTTCATCAACTCAATTTACTTTTTACCCTCCCAATAAAACTTCCTCCACTCATTCCAACTTTTAAAATTTCTTGTGTCATTTTATAAGAAGTCATATTTAGAGGACCAGGGGAGTTCGTTTAAAATTGATTCAGTTGACTTCCAAAAGTCAATGTGTCAATCTATCTGGAATTGAGAAAGTATCGAAAATTAAATAGATATTAACATACAAATTATAAATATAAATGATACATTAGATTATGAAGTTGTAATGAAAGCATATTTATAAGGAGTTGACTCTCCTCAAAAAGTTATTTTTTTATGATAGTGTTGATCTAACTCTATCTTTTTTACATAAATGTTAATTTAACCTTGTATTTTTATTAAAGCATTGATCTAATCATATCTTATTAATAAAAGTATTGATCTAATCCTGTCACCATCGCCCGCCGGCAGCGGCCGGCTTTGACAAGCAGCAGAATCTAGGGGTATAATTGTTATTAAATTTGTAGTCTTAAAGCTAAGGGTATTTTTATCTTTTTAAATTAGGTCAACACCTGAATTCCTTTAGTCAATACCAAAATAGTGCAACTTGGGTATATCTGCACCATTTCTCAAAATCTTAGGGTTTGACTCGCATTTTCATATTTTATAAGGTTATATCTACACTTTCAAAATTTAATAGGATTATTTATGCACTTTTCCCTATTTTATTTGTTTTTATGATATTTGTTTGACTTAAACTATGTTTGGCAAACGGTTAATAATTTTTGATTGTTCAATGAAAAATATAATTATTAAAACTAAAAGATTAATAATATAACCAACCAAAAAAATTCCCTTCTTATTGGTTTAGTTTTAATAGAAAAATAAATTTTTCAATCATGCACAAAGTTGTCTTTCAAATGCTTATTTCAAATGATTTGATCGAAATTAAAATTTTAAAAAAAAAATTGGCTGAGAAATAGTTGTCAAACACTCTCAATATTTTCAAATATATTTAGTTAAACATGAAAAGTTCACTTTCTAATTTATACTCCTTTTATTTGTATTAAAATGTACTACTATGTCGCATACCAAACTACACATTTGTTTAGAAAAAAATTGTTTAACTTTGATCATAAAATTAAATTGGTATGTGATTAGAAATACACAAAATCTAAATACAGGTAGTGAAATGCTAAATGCAGGTAAATTTAATGAAAATTTACTTCATTACCCTTAATTATTTAATTTTAAATGATCAAAACTTGATTAAATTAAAAATAATTAATGGTGTTATAGTAAATTTTCATTAACTTTACCTGCATTTAGGATTTTCCTACCTGTATTTAGATTTGCTCTTAGAAATATTATCGCGTGATATATATTTTGTTAGATTTGTTATGACATATATTTAAAAAATATTTTCATAAATTTAATTATACTTAATTATGAAAGATATTAACTGTTGAAAATCAAAATGTGCAACTTAATTTGGGACAAGGGGAGTATTATTCGTGATAATTTTACAACTAGTAAGTAATCTCATGGATGAGATTAATTTACTAAAAATAGATTTAGTGATTGAGTGAGTGAGATTATGTTAGATGGATGGTTGAGATTTGGTGTAAAAATAAGGGTGTGAATTGATCTCTTCCCAATGTAAGGGAAGGGTTCAACTAACACTCTTATTTTTACACCTCTTTTAACACCAAATCTCAACCATCCATCTAACATAATTCCATGGAAGAGATTAATTTACTAATAATAGATTTAGTGAATAAGTGAGTGAGATTATGTTAGATGGATGGTTGAGATTTGGTGTAAAAATAAGGGTCCCTTCCCAATGTAAGGGAAGGGTTCTATTAACACCCTTATTTTTACACCTCTTTTAACACCAAATCTCAACCATCCATCTAACATAATCCCATGGATGAGATTAATTTACTAAAAATAGATTTAGTAAATGAGTGAGATTATATTAGATGGATGGTTGAGATTTGGTGTAAAATTGATGTAAAAATAAGGGTGTGAATTGATCCTTAGATTCTTATGCTAAGTTTTTTGTTCAGTTAATTTTTATTCAGTTCAGGTTGAATCAGTTTGGTTCCATTTAATTCAGTTCAGTTCATTTTAATTCAGTTTCGCTCTGTTAGACTAGGTCCACTTCAGTTGGCTTCAGCTCAGTTTAGTGTGATTTATTTCACTTCACCTTCATTCAGTTGGGTTCATTTTGATGTAGTTCAATTCCTTTTTATTCAGTTTAGTTCAATTTGATTCGGTTCAGTTTAGTTTGATTCGGTTCAGTTATGTTAGTTCAGTTTAGTTTGATTCAGTCAATTTGATTCATTTCAGTTCAGTTTGACTCAATTAAGTTCAATTAGATTCAATTCATTTCATTTTGATTTATTTAGTTCGTTTTTGGTTCATTTCAGTTCATCAAAATTTAATTCAGTTTAGTTCATC
>JAULKJ010310559.1:0-10985 GCA_032355405.1 Rubia balearica | reverse complement strand
GATTTATCTTCACAACAAGTAGTAAAGGTGTTAAATAGGTTATATGTTCAATGATAGATAGAAGGTTTGGAAGTGTACGTCAATTGCCCCCAAGACTCCGTAATTCATACTTAATCCCGTCTTAGTTATTGTATGCTTTGTTAGTTAACTTGTCTTTAAATTGTTAACTTCAAAACTCCAAAACAAAAACCCCCTCATTATGTGCTTTTATACATATGTATATCCATATATCTAGCGTAGGATTTATCATTTTATGAGCAAACACTTGAGAATATCTCCTATCTCTGTGGACGATCCCGACTTGCCACTAATTATTTAGTTGTAGTTAGTAAACAATAAGGGCTTAAAAATTACATCTTTGAGAGGTACGAAGATGACCTCCCACCACTCATTCTTTCCTTAACTGTTTTATGAAAATATTTTGTGTTATCATCTCCTTGAGCTAACCATTTCACCTTAGATTTCTGTTTATAAAAAAAATTCTATTCTTCTAGAGTTTTTTTAAGTTTGCCCTACATTTTTTAAGCTCAATTAAAGTAAGATCGGTATGATAATGATGATACTGGATTTTAGCAAGTCTAAGACTCTCCTCTACCTTATCAATGTTTGTTTCAATATTTCCAAAGGTTAACTTATTCCATGTTTTAATAACCTTTTTGAGCCTAACCAATTTGAGATAAAAACATAGCATATCTGTTTGGGGTATTGGGATTTCCCAGTTTTATTTTATTAGAGAATTAAAATCTTCTATATTATACCAAGCATTAATAAACCTATAGGGTTTAGGAATTGATGGTGTAGAGGAAGCTATAGATGAAAACATAGGAGCATGATCGGATGTCTGTCTATTTAGAATCTGAATGGAAGAATTGGGGAAATTTTTTATCCAGTCAGATGAACATAAACCTCTATCCAATATTTTTTATGTTGGCTTACTTAGCCTTAAATTGGACCATGGAAGCATATTACCTACAGTGTTAATTTCCTGTAACTCTTTGTTATTAATAAATTGATTAAAATCTAAAATGCTAGCTTTGTTAGGATTAGCTGGACCTCTATATTCAGAAATAGAAGCAATAGCATTAAAATCACCAATGAATAGGGCCTTTGAGGTCTGAATGGACAGCGGGTCAGACCATAGAGGTAGTCTTTCTATTCTAGTTCTAAGTCCGTAGATGAATATAGCTTCCATAGAAATGTTTAGAAGTGGACTAGAAATTTGAACAAAAAGGAACTTTGTATGATCAAAGTTAAGATGCACATGAATATTAGCCTTCCCAAATAACCAAAATTTTCCAATATCAGGGTGCATAAAATTAGAATAACCAAGAACTAGCATGTACCTATTACAGGAGTTATTATGATGCATAGGTTCTATGATGCCTAACAAATGAAAATTACATTTTCTAATTAAACTCTTAAGTCTTAATATAGAAGTATCCATGCCTCTAATATTCCTGGTAAGAAATCTTAAGTTAGAGGTTGTACAAATCATAGTTTACCTAATTTTGAGCTTCTAGACGATGACCTGAGCATCATTTTATTAAGTTGTGTGGAATAATTAGATTTTTTAGGTTTATTTTTACCTACAGGAAAGTTCAAAGGCTTGTGTAAGGAAGATACCTGTTTATGTCTTACCTGAACAACTAAGTTTACATCAGCATTACTCGAAATCTAAGCCAAAGAGTCTTCCTTATCCATTTGAGTCAGTGGAATGAATCTGTTTGACAACAGCCTATCTTGAGAGTGGTAAAGCTTATTAGTATCATACAATGGTGAAAAATATATGGTATTCTTACCTGAGGTGATATAGTTATCATCTTTGGCATAACAGGATCTTGGTTTAGGCATATCAGGGATGAGAAGTGATGTTTCTGGGGAGCTATTAAGGGAGATTGGGTAGGAGTTTTGGAAGAGATAGGGCTAGAATGGATAGTTTTAGCCTATGGTGTGGTTTGGCTAAGGCTGGACTTTTTAATAAGGCTGGGAAGAGTATTCTGTGATGTGTTATACTAAGGCTGGAACAATTGGGTTGGGGGATACTGATTTGGCTTTGTACAGGTTGGGATTTTATGTAAGGTTCATGAAGGCAATTAGTGAGGCTGGATTGGTGTCACTATGAAGGTTTGTATCAGGAACATGAGTAACATTAGTTTTAACTTCAGGGAAGTTCATTCCAGGCTTAGATGTAACTTGTTTACTTGAGACTATTTTAGAAAGAGGTACATCAAAGGAATGTCTAGTACGGTTCCATGTTGGTTAGTTCAAGCTGGGATTCAAAATCCTACAGTTGTTCAGAGTATGACCTATCTTAGAGTAGTGTTGACAATAAACTGGGAGGTTCTCATATTCAACATTAAACTTTTTGTTAGCAGATAAAGACCCTAACCTAATTGTGTGTTTGATAGGCTTAATCAAATCTATTTCAACACAGATTTTAATTGCAGATGGTCTGGTTAAAGCCTCAGTTGCAGCATCTTTTTTTTATAAAAGAACTTAGATCATTTCCAACGGCAGTAATGGAAGCAGTATTATAATAATATAGAGGAGGGTTTCTTATTGTTACCCACGGCGTGACGATCGATGATTCTGTATTGGGACAGAAATCTGGAGTCCACTTGAGGATTTTGATTATTGTGTCATTGAAGCTCCAGATTCCCTTTAGTCAACACCGCTGGTAATCCTGGGCTTCTTCAAACCGTATAAGAACATGTTTATAGTCTAGAGCTCTAAGTTGGTACATACCGTTAAAACCAGCAGTCTTGAAGGAATTCTACAATTGATCCATAGTTGGTTTCCCTTTAAGGTATTTCACAATCAATGCGTTGGAGTAATGCTCAGTCAATGCTTAAATTTCTCCATCATTATAGATAACAAAGGCTTCTCCTAGATGTTGAGTCTCGGGATTCAGACCAGGATTATTGTGTACGGTAGTATTGTGGGTTGTGTTTTTGTTTTGGATTGAAGAATGCCAAAAAAAGTTTTTGCTTCCCCTGGTAGGAGGGTTAGTACCCATTTTCGCCAGTATGAACCCGACCATTCTAGCCATTATCAGTAAAGGCACCAGATGCTTAGAGAAAACACAGGGGAAGCAGAGAGAAAGTGAGCCTTTATTTATGGAGTTGTACTATTGCTTCTGGTGTTTCCGTTGTAACAACTACCACATTGTTTTGGTGGATATTGAGATGTCTTCTTTGTATGATAGTTTTTTTTCAATAATTAGGACTGCATTGGAGAATATTTCAATATCTTAATGCCTATAAGTGTCTAATTTAAACTAAAGACTTAAAATTCTTAATGTCTTTGTGAATCCACGTGTGTGCTCGTGAATGGTTTTATTTTTGAAACCAAGTCTTCATGAATTTCACCGTGTTAGTTAGTTTATTACTTTTTTTTAAAAAAAAAAATTACGTGGCAAGACATTGATAAGTTTTTCCAAAAATATAAACTTAAATTATTCTTGGTCATCGATCGTGAGCTCATATCATGCAGACACATACGATCATATACTTTAAAATCATATTAATAACATACAAGGGGATTCATTAAGAAAATACTGAGAGCTTCGTTCAAGATCTCAATTTGAAGTTAGTTAAAGTTAACTCGATCCGTTTAATTACTTATATTGCATTGATCAATTTGTTTATTTTTTAAACAAATACAAATCGTACATATTTCTGAAGTTGGTAAGTGAGGCAAGGTTTACTCTTTTGGTATCTCTATGTTTGAATGTTTACAATTTTATAATGTCCATTAATTAGTCATTTTTGTGATTTTTGGTTGTTCTAAAGAGCAAAGTAATAATTATCTATATATAACTCTGAGTTATTGGCGGACTGTAAATTAGTGATTTTTTTAATCTCTATTGGATTCTCTATTTCATGATTCAATTATTCCTCATTGTTTCATATGAAGGATGTTGGAAACCGTTATTTTTATATATTGTGATTTAGGTTCCAAATTCTTAACTGATTTCGGATATGGTTAAAGGAGGTTTTATAACCACCTAAATTCATTACATAATTAAAGGTAGAGCCACTAAAGGTGCCTAAAAATGCCTTCTGTGGTATCCTAGGACTGCTTTTAATGATCCCCCTTTCGATGTTTGAATCTAAGCCCTCCAAATTAAAAATCCAAGTCATTGTGCATGTGTGTGCAAGTACCATGCATATTTTTCTATTCTAATATCCTTCTTTAAAGCGTAATTAAATGTTTGAAGTTGTGAAAAAAATATAATGATTATTTTATAATTATACATTTAAATGATTTTACTTCATCATGCATGTTCGAGCATGTAGATTAGTCTATTTTTCACACTTTTTTTTATAAAACGGGAAAACTCAGACATTTAAAATTTGGGACGAAAATGGAAAATTTCTTGTATTTACATTCAAAAGCATGTATGCAGTTTCACTGATGTGACAAGGATACCGTTATTTCTGGAGTAGTACTATTGCTTATGGTGTTTCTGTTGTCACAACCACCGTATTATTTTGGTGGATATTGTGATGTCTTCTTTGTATGATAGTTGTTCAATAATTAGGACTTCATTGGAGAATATTTCAATAACTTAAAGCCTAAAAGTGTCTAATTTAAACTAAACACTTAAAATTCTTAATGTCATCGTGAATCCACGAGCGTACTTGTGAATGTTTTCCGTTTTGAAACCATGTCTTAATGAATTTCAATGTGTTTATAAGTTTATTGCATCTTTTATTTTATAAAAAAAACTTACTTGGCAAGACATTGATAAGTGTGCCAAAAATATAAACTTAAATTATTCATGGTCATCGATCGTGAACACATATCATGCACAGACATATGATCATTTACTTTTAAATCATATTAATAACAGACAAGGGTATTCATTATGAAAAGAGCGACATCGTCATTCAAGCTCTCAATTTGAAGTTAGTTAAAGTTAACTTGATCCATTCAACTACTCATATTGCATTGATCAATTTTTTTATTTTGTGAACAAATATAAATCTTGCATGTTTCGGAAATCTGCAAGTGAGGAAAATTTAATCTTTCGGTATCTCTATGTTTCTGAGATATTAAAGGGACAAGTGGCTTGAAATTCACATCACACATATCCAAGATTTGTCTTATCAAAGATTTTCAAGTGTTGGAAACAAAACTAGGAGGTAAGAAGAAATGTATGAATAAATTTGGATCCTTTATTTCTGATGTGACAAGGATACCTTTATTTCTGGAGTAGTACTATTGCTTTTGGTTTTTCCGTTGTCACAAACACCACATTGTTTTGGTGAATATTAAGATGTCTTCTTTGTATGATAATTTGTTCAGTAATTAGGATTGCATTGGAGAGTATTTCAATATCTTAAAGCCTGTAAGTTTCTAATTTAGATGAAAGACTTAAAATTCTAAATGTCGTCGCGAATCTATGTGCGTGCTCGTGAATGTTTTCCTTTTGGAAACCACGTCTTCAGTAATTTCAATGTGTTTATTACTTTATCAATTCCTTCTTTTTTTAAACAATTTTTTTTTCAAGACAATGATGAGTGTGCCAAAAACATAAACTTAAATTATTCGTGGTCATCGATCGTGAGAACATATCATGCACATACATATGATCATTTTCTTTTAAATCATATTAATAACAGACAAGGGGATTCATTAAGAAAATATTGACAACGTCGTTCAATAGCTCAATTTGAAATTAGTTAAAGTTAACTCGATCCGTTGAACTACTCATATTGCATTGATCAATTTGTTTCTTTTGTGAACAAATATAAATCGTGCATGTTTCTAAAATTCGTAAGTGAGGAAAGGTTTACTCTTTTGGTAACTCTATGTTTCAGAGATATTAAAGTGATATGTGGCTTGAAATACACCTAACACATATCCAAGATTTTTCTTATCAAAGAGTTCCAAGTGTTGAAAAAAGAACTAGAAGGTAAGAAGAAATGTATGAATAAATTTGGATCCAGTAATAAGAATCATCACCGATGGGAAGCTCTCGTGGAAGAGTTGCGATGGGAATCTGATTAAGAACCTCGGGTTTGCCTAATAACTACTTCGCACAGATATCAAAATTCATTCCAAAATATGTTTCTCCTAAACATGTGGATTGTAATATTTTTCGAAATCATCTCACCCTAACTTTTAACTTTAGCATTAATAGTATAATCAATTTTGTGCAAATATATTCATTTACAAATTTCTCCAAAATCAGTTGAGTGCATAAATTAGTTATTAAAATTAGGATAAGGAAGTCTTATGGGTGATTTTCTTTAAAAACATTTACATTAACTCTCCCAAACAATGTTAGTTAAAGTTAGTGATCATGAAATTTTTAGAAAGATATACAAATACACTATTCATTAGGTCATTATAAACCATTAGTAGGTCAATAATGACATGTAAATAGGTAGATCTGGAAATTACAAAAAAAAAATTAGCACATGTATACAAATATTTGATGAGGACCATGGACGAGATCTCCTCTACAGCAAACTGCTTTTCCTCTCCCCTGTAGTTAACTAAAATCATCGGCTTCTCACCAGACCATAGAATGACCTTGAACGACCACAGTTTCATGTCAGCCTGGACACATAAATCAGTGAATCTCCTCCCAATAAATTGCTTTGCATCTTTTCAATAAAGAAAACAATTAACAAACAGATCGTCTAAAACTAATCGTTTGCCTCAGAAATCCAACGCAAGAATATTGAAATTCATTAAAAACTATTTTTCTCCTAAACATGCGGACTGTAATATATTTTCAAGTCATCCCACAACGACTTTTAACTTTAGCATTAATAGCATAATCAATTTAATGTAAATGAATTCATTTACCCATTTTACAAAAATCAATTGAGTGTTTATATTAGTTATTAAAATCAGGGTAAGGTGGTCTTACGGGTGATTTTCTTTAAAATTATTTACACATAAATCTCCAAAACTAAGATAGGTAAAGTTAGTGATCTTAATATTTGTAGAAAGATATAAAATACACTATTCATTAGGTCATTTAAATCATTAGTAGGTCAATAATGACATGTAATCTATATATGTGAAACCAAATTTTTTAAATCCAGTTAAAATCAAATTCATTTTGAATGAAAACACTTAAGTTTTTTATATTATCATGGAAGTCAGTGCATGCTCGTGCTTGTAATTCTTTTTTAGTCCTTGTCACTTCATTAGTTACAATGTATATAAAATATGTACTTCATATATATTCTTTATAAATAGTAGTTAGGATAAAGATTGGTTATTTTTAAATAGACATGCATTTAAATTATTATTGGTCAACGACCATGCATGAGCACAGACTGCACACAAAATGAACACATAACAATGAACTAAAACCATTTTACTAATAAATGAGGGGGCTTTTTAAAAATGAAAATTCAAACGTCCGTTTAAGTTCACGGTTTGATATTTAACCCAATTATTTTAGGATTAGGGTTTCATTACCTCTTTTTCCTTGTCTTTCATTTTTTCTTTACTTTGTCACAGCCTCCTCATTTTCATCCCTCCCTTTCCGTATTTCATCCACCGCACAAAACCATCACTATTAACACCGACATCATTGTACGCCTTAGATCTATGCCATCTTTCACATATGCTCCCATCGCATATTAAATATTTATTATTTTGTAACGTCCATTAATTTGTCATTTTTGTGGTTTTTGGTTATTCTAAAGAGCAAAGTAATAATTCTATTTAGATAAAATTTTGAGTTATTGTCGGATTATAAATTACTATTTTTTTATTCTCTGTTGGATTCTCTATTACATGATTCAGTTATTCCTCAATGTTTCATATGGAGGGTGTTGGAAACCGTTCTTTTTATATACTTGTGATTCAGGTTCCAAATTCAGAACTAAATTCATATCTGATTAAAGGAGGTTTCACAACCACCTAATTCATTACACAATTAAAGTTAGAGCCACTAAAGGTGCCTAAAAATGTCATCTATGTCATCGTAGGATTTGTTTTAATGACCCCCCTTTCCAATATTAATGTTTGAATCTCATCTCTCCAAATTAAAAATCCAAGTTATTGTGCATGTGTGTGCAAGTACCGAGCATATTTTTCCTTTTCTAATATCCATATTTAAAGCGCAATTAAATATTTGAAGTTGTGACAAAATATGATGATTATTTTATCATCACACATGTTCGAGCATGTAGATTACTCTATTTTTCACTCTTTTTTATAAAACGGGGAAAATCAGACATTTAAAATTTGGGTTGAAAATGGAAAATTTCTTGCACGTTCATTCAAAAGCATGTTTGTAGTTTCACCGATGTGACAATGATACCTTTATTTCTGGAGTAGTACTATTGCTTCAGGTGTTTTTGTTGTCACAACCACCACATTGTTTTGGTGGATATTGAGATGTCTTCTTTGTATGATAGTTTATTCAGTAATTAGGACTGCATAGGAGTATATTTGAATATCTTAAAGCCTATGTGCGTGCTCGTGAATGTTTTCCTTTTTGAAACCACATCTTCATGAATTTCACTCTGTTTATTAGTTTATCACTTCCTTCTTTTTTTAAAAAAAAATTACTTGTAAAGACATTGATTAATGTGCAAAAAATATATAATTAAATTATTCTTGGTCATCGATTGTGAGGACATTTCATGCAGATACATATGATCATTTAGTTTTAAATCATATTAATAACAGACCAGGGGATTCATTAAAAAAATAATTACAACGACGTTCAAGATTTCAATTTGAAGTTTGTTAAAGTTAACTCGATCCATTGAGGTACTCATATTGCATTGATCAATTTGTTTATTTTGTGAACAAATACAAATCGTGCATATTTCTGAAATCCGTAAGTGAGGGAAGGTTTACTCTTTTGGTATCTCTATGTTTCCGAGTTATTAAAGTTATATGTTCCTTGAAATTCATATAATACATATCCTAGATGTGTCTTATCAAAGAATTCCAAGTGTTGAAAACATCCCTAGATGGTAAGAAGAAATGTATGAATAAATTTGAATCCAGTATTAAGAATCATCACCGATGGGAAGCTCATGTGGAAGAGTTGTGATGGGAAACTTATTAAGCACCTCAAGTTTGCCACAGAACTAGTTTACACGGATATCAAAATTTATTTAAAAATATGTTTCTCCCAAACATGTGGACTGCAATATTTTTCCAAGTCATCTCACCCCAACTTTTAACTTTATCATTAATAGTATAATCTATTTTGTGCAAATGAATTCATTTACCCATTTCTCCAAAATCAGTTGAGTGCATAAATTAGTTATTAAAATTTGGATAAGGTAGTCTTACGGGTGATTTTCTTTAAAAATATTTACACATAACTCTCCCAAACTATGTTAGGTAAAGTTAGTGATCTTGAAATTTGTAGAAAGATTTACAAATACACTATTCATTATGTCATTATAAACCATTAGTAGGTCAATATTTATATGTAAATAGGTAGATTTGGAAATCACAAAAAATAAACATTAACACATGAATACAAATATTTGATGAGGACCATGGCCAAGATCTCCTCTTCAGCAAACTACTTTTCCTCTCCCCTGTAGTTGACTACAATCATCGGCTTCTCACCGGGACTCGGAATGACCTTGAACGGCCACAGTTTCATGTCAGCCTGGACACATAGATCGCTGAACCTCCTCCCAATCAATTGCTTAGTATCTGTTCATTAAACAAAACAATTAGAAAACAGATCGTATAAAATAGATCGTTTTCCATAGAACTCCTTCGTACTGACAATAACATTCATTTAAAAATATTTTTCTCCTAAACATGTGGACTGTAATATATTTTCAAATCATCCCACCACGATTGTTGCCTTTAGCATTAATAGTATAATCAATTTAGTGCAAATGAATTTATTTACCCATTTCACACAAATCAGTTGGGTGCATATATTAGTTATTAAAATCAGGGTAAGGTGGTCGTATGAGTGATTTTCTTTAAAAAATATTTACGCATAAGCCTCCAAAACTAAGTTAGGTAAAGTTAGTGATCTTAATATTTGTAAAAAGATATAAAAATACACTATTTATTAGGTCATTATATATCATTAGTAGGTCAATAATGACATGTAATCTATATATGTGAAACCAAAATTTTTAAATCAGTGCAAATTAAGCTTAGTTTGAATGAAAACACTCAAGTGTTTTATATTATCATGGAAGTGAGCGCATGCTCGTGCATGTAATTCTTTTTTGGTCCATGCCACTTCATTAATTACAATGTATATAAAATATGTACTTCATATATATTCTTTATAAATAGTAGTTAGGATAAAGATTGGTCATTATTGAATAGACATGAATGTAAATGATTATTGGTCAATGACCGTGCATGAGCACAGACTGCACACAAAATGAACACATGACATTGAAGTTAAACCATTTTACTACGAAATGAGGGGGCTTTTCAAAAATAAAAATTCTAACGTCCGTTTAAGTTCACGGTATCATATTTGGCACAATTATTTAGGGATTAGGGTTTCATTACCTCTTTTCCCTTGGCTTTCATTTTGTCTTTACTTTGTCATAACCTCTTCATTTCCATCCCTCCCTTTCAGAATATCATCCACCGCACACATTCGTCACTATTAACACTGACATCATTGTACGCCTTAGCTTAGTGCCACCTTGAACATATTCTCCCGTCGCATATTAAATATTTATTATTTTGTATCATCTAATAATTGGTCATTTTGTGATTTTTGGTTGTTCTGAAGAGCAATATAATAATTCTTTGTAGATAAAATTTTGAGTTATTGTCGGATTACTTTTTTTTTTGAATTGCTATTGGATTCTCTATTACATGATTCAATTATTCCTCATTGTTTCATATGGAGGGTGTTGGAAACTGTTCTTTTTAGATACTTGCAATTCATGTTCCAAATCCAAAACTGAATTCAGATCTGGTTAAAGGAGGTTTCATAATCACATATATTCATTACACAATTAAAGGTAGAGCAACTAAAGGTACCTAAAAAATAT
>JAULKJ010310551.1:0-19771 GCA_032355405.1 Rubia balearica | reverse complement strand
GTGCAGCTACACGTCAGGATGATCAAACCAGTCTTAGAACAGGAGGTGTACAATGCTTCGAAAAGTATCAAATCAAGCAAGAGCCCCGGACACGATGGCTACTCCAGCCATTTCTTCAAAGAAGCATGAGACATCATTGGAAATGGAGTGACAAAAGCAGTGCAAGGATTCTTCAGTGGAGATCATATCCCTTCAAATTTCAGTAGAGCTATCATAAGCCTGATCCCTATCACTCACTGATACGTTAGGTTGAAGTTTAATTGGAACATAGAGATTCTCCATTTGTCCTTTCATAAATAGGTTCTTCACAAATGTGCCATCCCTTCTTTATGGTTAATTTGAGATATTGCCAATAATCATCCACACTTCGAGATCTTTGCCTCATATTGCTTACGTACGAGTATTTTTTAAACACGTACATTGTTGGAATATTTTAAAAATGAAGCTTGGCTTTTAATCTTTCCCTTGTAGAAATCAATCTCTTCTAGCATGTTCTTATGATTCTTTGAACCAAATTTACTTGGATTTTCGATTGATTACGGTTGATTTCAGGCAGCCATCCTTCTTTTGTAAGGATAAACAGTTGGACTTGAATACGTATGGGCAAGACCACAACTTCCCATCATTGTGCCACTTTCTAGGCAAAGTTGGAAGTTCCCAAATTAAACCTTGTCCTTTAATTTTTAGATCAATAGGATGGGGTATTTCCACCCTTGCCATTCCTTCACCGACCTTGGTTTCAGAAATAAGTCACTCATTGATACGTTAGGTAATTGGAATTTAGAAATTCTCCATTTTTCCTTTGATAAATAGGTTCTTCCCAGATACATCATCCTTTCCCATACCATCCCTTCTTTATGGTTAGTTTGAAATATTTCCAATATTCATCCATACTTTGATTTCTTTGCCGCATATTGCTTACGTACAAGTATTTTTTTTATCAGGTATGTTGTTGGAACATTTTACAAATGAAGCCTAGCTTTTACCCTTTCCTTAGTAGAAATAAGTCTCTTCTAGCATGTACTCATGATTCTCTGAACTAGATTTACTTGGATTTCCGATAGACTGTGGTTGATTTCAGGCAGCCGTCCTTATTTCATTGCCAACATTCATCCACGTTTGGATTTCCTTGCCTCATATTGCTTAAAATAAGCATTCTTTTAATAAGTACGTTGTTGGAAATTTTACAAATGAAGCCTGGCTTTTAATCTTTCCCAAGTAGAAATCAGTTTCTTCTAGCATGTGCTCTTGATTCTTTGAACTAGATTTACTTGGATTTTCGATAGATTGTGGTTGATTTGAGGAGCCATTCTTCCTTCGTTAGGAAAAAAGGTTGGATTTGAATACGTCTAGGTAAGACCATAGCCGCCCATCGTTGTGCCTCTTCCTAGATGAAGTTAGAAGTTCCCAAATCAAACCTAGGCCTTTGATTTTTAAAGAAATAGGTTGGGGTATTTTTATCCTTTAGGTTCTTTCAACGACCTTGGTTTCCCAAATCTGTCACTCACTGATACATTAAGTTGAAGTTTAATTGGAATTGAGAGATTCTCCATTTGTCCTTTGATAAATAGGTTCTTCACAAGTGTGCCATCCCTTCTTATGGTTAGTTTGAGATATTGCAAATAATCATCCACACTTCGATATCCTTGCCTCATATTGCTTACGTACGAGTATTTTTTAAACACGTACATTGTTGGAATATTTTACAAATGAAGCTTGGCTTTAATCTTTCCCAAGGAGAAATCAATCTCTTCTAGCATGTTCTCATGATTCTTTGAACCATATTTACTTGGATTTCCGATTGATTATGGTTGATTTCAGGCAGCCATCCTTCTTTCGTAAGGATAAAATGTTGGACTCGAATACGTGTAGGCAAGACCACAACTGCCCATCATTGTGCCTCTTTCTCGGCAAAGTTGGAAGTTCCCAAATCAAACCTTGGCCTTTAATTTTTAGAGCAATAGGATGGGGTCTTTCCAGCCTTACCATTCCTTCACCGACCTTGGTTTCACAAATAAGTCACTCATTGATATGTTAGGTAATTGGAATTTAGAGATTCTCCATTTTTCCTTTGATAAATATGTTCTTCCCAGATACATCCCTTTTTTATGGTTAGTTTGAAATATTTCCAATATCCATCCATACTTCAATTTCTTTGCCTCATATTGCTTACGTACGAGTATTTTTTTTATCAATTATGTTGTTGGAACATTTTACAAATGGAGCCTGGCTTTTACTCTTTCCTTAGTAGAAATAAGTCTCTTCTAGAATGTACTCATGATTCCCTGAACTAGATTTACTTGGATTACTGATTGACTGTGGTTGATTTCTGGCAGCTGTCCTTATTTCGTTAGGACAAAAGGTTGGATTTAAATACGTCTGTGTAAGACCACAGCTGCCCATCATTGTTCCTCTTTCTCGATAAAGTTGGATGTTCCCAAATCAAACCCAGGCCTTTAATTTTTAAAGCAATAGTATGGGTCTTTTCGGCCTTAAGGTTATTTCACTGACCTTGGTTTCACAATTAAGTCACTTATTGATATGTTAGGTTGAAGATTAATTGGAATTTAGAGATTCTCCATTTTCCCTTTGATAAATAGGTTCTTCCCAAATGCATCATCCTCTTGCACACCATCCTTTCTACAAGGTTAGTTTGAGATATTGCCAATATTTATCCACGCTTAGATTTCCTTGCCCCATATTGCTTACGTACGAGTATTTTGTTTGTCAAGTATGCTGTTGGAACATTTTACAAATGAAGCTTGGCTTTTCATCTTTCCCTTGTAGAAATAATTCTCTTCTACCATGTGCTCATGATATTTTGACTAGATTTACTTGGATTTCCGATTGATTGTGGTGTATTTCAGGTAGTCATCATCCTTTCGTTAGGACAAAAGGATGGACTCGAATTCATCTGGGTAAGACCACAAATGCCCATCATTTTGCCTCTTTCTCGGCGAAGTTGGAAGTTCCCAAATCAAACCGAGGCCTTTAATTTTTAGAGCAATGGGATGGGGTCTTTTCGGCCTTAAGGTTCCTTCACTGACCTTGGTTTCACAAATAATTCACTCATTGATACGTTAGGTTGAAGCTTAATTGGAATTTAGAGATTCTCCATTTGTCCTTTGATAAATAGGTTCTTCCCAAATGCATCATTGTCTCGCACATCATCCCTTCTTCATGGTTAGTTTTAGATATTGCCAACATTCATCCACAGTTTGATTTCCTTGCCTCATATTGCTTCAAACGAGCATTCCTTTATTATGTACGTTGATGGAACATTTTACAAATGAAGCTTGGCTTTTAATCTTCCCAAGTAGAAATCAGTTTCTTCTAGAATGTGCTCTTGATTCTTTGAACAAGATTTACTTGGATTTCTTATACATTGTGGTTGATTTGAGGAGCCATTCTTCCTTCGTTTGGAGAAAAGGGTAGATTTGTATACGTCTGGGTAAGACCATAGCCGCCCATCATTGTTCCTCTTCTTCGACGAAGTTAGAAGTTTCCAAATCAAACTTAGGCCTTTGATTTTTAAAGCAATAAGATAGGGTCTTTTCAGCATTAAGGTTCTTTCACCAACCTTGGTTTCACAATTAAGTCACTCATTGATATATTGGGTTGAAGCTTAATTGGAATTTAGAGATTCTCCATTTGTCCTTTGATAAATAGGTTCATCCCAAATGCTTCATCCTCTCGCACACCATCCCCTCTTCATGGTTAGTTTTAGATATTTCCAACATTCATCTACGGTTCGATTTCCATGCCTCATATTGATTCAAACGAGCAATCTTTTATTAAGTACGTTGTTGGAACATTTTACAAATGAAGCCTGGCTTTTAATCTTTCCTAGGTAGAAATCAGTCTCTTCTAGCATGTGCTTTTGATTTTTTTAATTAGATTTACCTGGATGTCCAATAGACAGTGGTTGATTTAAGGAGCCATTCTTCCTTCGTTAGGATAGAAGGTTAGATTTGAATACGTCTAGGTAAGACCATAGCCGCCCATCATTGTGCCTCTTCTTCGAAAAGTTAGAAGTTTCCAAATCAAACTTAGGCCTTTGATTTTTAAAGCAATAGGATGGGGTCTTTTCAGCCTTAAGGTTCTTTCACTAACCTTGGTTTCATAATTAAGTCACTCATTGATATGTTAGTTGAAGCTTAATTGTAATTTAGAGATTCTCCATTTGTCTTTTGACAAATAGGTTTTCCCAAATGCATCCTCTTCTCGCACACCATAGCTGTCCATCATTGTGCCTATTTCTCGGTGAAGTTGGACAATCCCAAGTCAAACCCAGGCCTTTCAATGTTAAAGTTGTAGCATGGGGTCTTTTTTGGCCCTAAGTTTCTTTCACCAAAATTTGTTTCACAAATAAGTAACTCATTAATACGTTATATTGAAGCTTAATTGGAATTTAGAGAATTTACCTTAGTCCTTTGATCAATAGGTTTTTCACAAATGCATCATCCTCTCGCATAGAATCCCCTCTTTATTATTAGTTTGAGATATTTCCAATATTCATCCGCGGTTTGATATCATTGCCTCATATTTTTTACGTACAAGTATTTTTCTATCCAGTAAGTTTTTAGAACATTATACAAATGAAGCCCGACATTTAATGTTTCCCAAGTAGAAATTAGTCTCTTCTTGCATGTTCTCTTTATTTTTTGAACTAGATTTACTTGGATTTCCAATAGACTGTGGTTGATTTGAGGCAGCCATTATTTCTTCGTTAGGACAAAAATTTAAATTGATACATCTATGTAACACCACAGCCGCCCATCATTGTGCCTCTTAATCGGCGAAGTTGGATGCTCCCATGTCAAACCTTGATTGTTAAAGATGTAGCATCAGGTCTTTTTTGGCCTTGAGGTTCTTTCACCAACCTTGGCCTCACAAATAAGTAACTCATTGATACGTTATGTTGAAGTTTAATTGGAATTTAGAGATTTCCTTTAGTCCTTTGATAAATAGGTTCTTCCTAAATGCATCATCCTCTCGTATACCATCCATTCTTTATGGTTTGTTTAAGATATTGCCAATATTCATCCACGGTTTGATTTCCTTGCCTCACATTGCTTACGTTCGAGGAGTTTTTATCAAGTACGTTGTTGGAACATTTTACAAATGAAGTCTAGCTTTTAATCTTTCCCTTGTTGAAATCAGTCTCTTCTAGCATGTGCTCTTGAGTATTTGAAATATATTTACTTGGATTTCCGATAGACTTTGGTTGATTTGAAGAGTCATTTTTCCTTCGTTAGGAAAAAAGGTTGGATTCGAATACGTCTAGGTAAGACCATACCCACAAATCATTGTGCCTCTTCCTCGATGAAGTTAGAAGTTCCCAAATCAAACCCAGGCCTTTAATTTTTAAAGCAATAGGATGGGGTATTTTTGGCCTTAAGGTTCTTTCACCGACCTTGGTTTCACAAATAACTCACTCATTGATATGTTTGTTTGTAGTTTAATTTGAATTTGGAGATTCTCCATTTGTTCTTTGATAAATAGGATCTTCACAAATGCGTCATCCTCTAGAACTCTAACCTTTGTTCATGGTTAGTTTGACATATTGCAAATATTGATCCGCGGTTCAATATTCATCTAGGGTTTAATTGTGGTTTATTTGAGGCATTCATTATTCTTTCATTAGGAGAAAAAGTTGGGTTTGAATACATCTGAGTAAAACCACAGCTGCATATCATTGTGCCTCTTCCTCGGCGAAGTTGGATGATTCCAAGTAAAACTCAAGCCATTGATTTTTAAAGCTGTAGCATGGTGTCTTTTTTGTCCCTAAGGTTCTCTCTCCAACCTTTGTTTCACAAATAAGTCACTCATTGATACGTAATGTTGAAACTTAATTAGAATTTTGAGATTCTCCCTTAGTCCTTTGATAACTAGGTTCTTCAGAAATTCATCATCCTCTCGCACACAATCCCTTCTTCATGGTTAGTATCACATATTTTCAATATTCATCCGCGTTTCGATTTCCTTGCAACATATTGCTTATGTACGAGTGTTTTTCTATCATGTACATTTATGTTTCATTATAAAAATGAAGCCTGGAGTTTCCTAGGTAGAAATCAAACTCTTCTAGCATGTGCTCTTGATTCTTTGAACTTGATTTACTTGGATTACCAATAGAATGTGGTTGATTTGAGGCAGTCATTCTTTCTTCGTTAGGACAAAAGGTTGAATTTGAATACGTCCAGGTAAGACCACATCTGTAAATCAGTGTGCCTCTTCCTCGGCGAAGTTGAATGATCCCAAGTCAAATCCAGACCTTTAATTGCTAAAGCTGTAGCATGGGGTCTTTTTTTCCCCTAAAGTTCTCATATCAACTTCGGTTTCACAAATAAGTCATCATTGATATGTTCTGTTGAAGTTTAACTGGAATTTAGACATTCTCCCTTAGCCCTTTGATAAATAGGTTTTTCAGAAATGCATCATGCTCTCGTCAACTACCCTTCTTCATGGTTAGTATGAGATATTGCCAATATTCATCCACGGTTGGATTTCCTTGCCTCATGTTCCTTACGTACAAGTGTTTTTCTATCAAGTACATTGATGGTTTATTATGCAAATGAAACTTGGAATTTAATCCTTCCCAAGTAGAAATCAGTCTCTTCTAGCATGTGGTCTAAAATTTTTTGAACTAGATTTACTTGGATTACCAATAGAAAGTGGTTGATTTGAGGTTGCTTTTTTCTTTTTTTAGGACAAAAAGTTGGATTTTAATATGTCTAGGTAAGACCACAGCCACCTATCATTGTGCCTCTTCCTCGGCGAAGTTGGAAGATCCCAAGTTAAACCCATGCCTTTGATTGTTAAAGTTTTAGCATGGGGTATTTTTCATCCCTAAGGTTATCTCACCAACCTTGGTTTAAAAAATAAGTCACTTATTGATACGTTATGTTAAAGCTTAATTGGAATTTAGAGATACTCCCTTAGGCCTTTGATAAATAGGTTCTGTAGAAATGCATCATCCTCTCGAACACCATCCCTTCTTCATGGTTTGTATAAGATATTTCCAATATTCATTCACGGTTCAATTTCCTTTCCTCATATTGCTTACGTACTAGTGTTTTCTATCAAGTACATTGTTGGTTCATTATACAAATGAAGCCCGACATTTAATCTTTCTCAACTAGATTTCAGTCTCTTCTAGCATGTGCTCATGATTCTTTGAATTAGATTTACTTGGATTTCAGATAGACTGTGGTTTATTTAGGACATCCATTCTTCGTTCTTTAGGACAAAAGGTTGGATTTGAATACATCTAGGTAAGATCGCAATAGCCCATCATTGTGCCTCTTCCTAGACGAAGTCAGAAGTTCCCAAATCAAACCCATGCCTTTGATTTTTAAAGCATTAGAATGGGGTCTTTTCGGTCTTAAGGTTCTTTCGCTGAGCTTGGTTTCACAAATAAGTCACTTATTGATACGTTATGTTGAAATTTAATTGGAATTTAGAGATTCTCATTTGTCTTTTGATAAATATGTTCTTCACAAATCCGTCATCCTCTCGCACACCAACCCTTGCTCATGGTTAATTTGAGATATTTCCAATATTTATCTGCGGTTCAATTTTCTTCCTCATATTGCTTAGGTACAAATGTTTTCCTATAATTTACGTTGTTAGTTCATTATACAAATGAAGCCCGGCATTTAATCTTTTTCAAGTAGAAATCAATCTCTTCTAGCATGTGCTCATGATTCTTTGAACTAGATATACTTCTATTTCTGATTGATTGTGGTTGATTTGTTGCAGCCATTCTTCTTTCATTAGGACAAAAAGTTTGACTCAAATACGTATGGGTAAGACCACAGCCGCCCATCATTGTGCCTTTTTCTCGGCAAAGTTGGATGATCCCAAGTCAAACACAAGCCTTTGATTGTTAAATCTCTAGTACATGTGAGGTAAAAATTCCACTCTTGAATTCTATAGATCAAATTCCTCGGTATGCTAAATTTCTCAGAGAATTGTGTACTGTCAATAGGAAAGAAAAATTGAAAAGTAAAAAGAAGAGTGGAAAGAGTTAGTATGTCTCCACAATTTTTAATGATGAATTACCTCTTAAATGTAATGATCCAGGAATGTTTACAATTCCTTGTGAGATAGAAGTAAAATGTGTTAATAAGGCCATGCTAGACTTAGGTGCCTCCATTAATGTGATTCCATATTCTTTGTATTAGGGTCTAGATCTAGGAACTTTGCACAAAACCGGGGTTGTTATCCAACTAGCCGATCACTCTAGCATATACCCAAAAGGTATTGTGAATGATGTGTTGGTGAAAGTTGGATCTTTAACATTCCCCGCGGATTTTTATATCCTTAACATGAAGGGCGATAATCATGCAATTCTATCAGGTAGGCCCTTTTTAAAAACTTCTAGGAAAATAGTTTATGTGCATAAAGGAATCCTAACCTTGGAGTTTAATGGGCAAAAAATAGTGTTGGACACTAATAATTCTATTGATCATCCTAGTGTGTACCAATCTTACCAATTTATTGACGTTGTTGATGATATAGATCAAGGTGTATATGAGCCCAATGGTGGTATTTCCTTGAGTGTTGTCATTGATGATGCTTTGAATGCTACTTTTATTGCAATTGTTGCTAGTACTAACTTGACGTAAAGAAACATTGATGAAAACTCTCTTGGGGAAGAAACATCCAAAAAAATTCATGTGTCCTAGGGAAACCCAATGAAAGTGGGTTTCCCTTCCTCTCATGAGAAGACTTCGGTGGTAGTGTGCAAACCCCCACTGAAAGTTCTTAAATGTTCATCTCTTGGAGAAGGAGATAAATCCCTGAATTCTCATTCGATTGAGATTAAAATGGAACAAAAAGGTAAGTTATTTGAAAATGTTATGGGAACATGAGAAAGCCCTAAGCTATGTGCGTAAAGTCTTGTTTGGGGATGATGTAAATCCTAAATGTTTTGTCTCAGATCCAGGAAAGGGGACCGATCATTTTGGCCCGTGTGGTGAATAAGTATAAGTAGTGAGGTAAGCCTTGCCAGCAATGTTAAATAAACTTGGTTTTGATCATCTAGATCGTCATTTGTGAATTTCCATTGATGTTGTTTGAATTTGAGTTTTTGTTGTTGATTTAATTTTTTTGCCTTGTTCTTTTTATGAGCATGTTTTTCATGATTTTGTAGCCAATTGAAGTGCATCGCACTGGATGGATGAAGGAATGATACCACGAGAAGGGAAAACAAATATTGGAAGTTGGTAGTTTCAAAAAATTTATAATTATAGGGAGACCCTGTGTGTCGCAACCAAAATAAAAAACTTAAAGTGAAAATGTGAACTCCTAGTTTCATTTTGTCGCAAGTCACGATAAGCCTATCGTGATAGCGATGACAATTAGAAATATTTTGAAAACACGTACTCCCAGGTCTGAAAATATGTACTCCCAAGTTATAATAGGCCTATCATGAGTGCAATATCGGTTTGACTTCTGAGAGTCCATTGACTACATCATTGCGACTTGCGACAATGCCATCACGAGTCACGACAATGCATCTATAAGAAAAAAAAGTTGAACCCCATTTTTTGGCAAAGCCTTTCTCAACTCCATCACTCTTTTTCTTAAAACCACCACTCCTCCACCCCAGCTCCACCAAATCTGACCAAATTTCCATTTTTCCTCTCCCAATGCGTCTGTCCTTTATCCCGCAATCCTTCCCCAATAAACAAACTTCCACAAATCCAGCCAAATTCTACCAAGAACTAGAAACCTTAGGTTTTGGGGCTTCTGAAATTACTAAATGAATAGGGTTAGGAATATTTGTGAGCTCAGTTTATCCATCATCCTAATAATTTATTTGGTACATTTCTTCACCTTTGTGTTATTGAATTGTGTTATTTATGAATATGGTGATTTTTATGAACTTGTATGAACTTGTGGGATGTTGTCTGGAATTGTTTGTAAAATATTTGTAGTATGAATTTGGATTGTTGACATGGTGATTTAGCTTGATTGATATGCAATTTTGGAGGATACTTGGACTAGTTTATCTTTGGTCATGAATGCAGGAATTTTGGACTTGTTAATTTTAGCTAAATATGGTGATAAGTAGAAAGTGATTATGCAAGTATGACTTTTATCTTGAAATATGGAATAGGTGGATATTTTGACATTAGCTAACCATGATGTTATATACCTATAATTGTTGATCTCAAATTGTTGGCTATGTGTTGATCTCAAATTGCTGGAGATTAAAATGCATAACCTAGCTTGTTGAAATAGGATATATGTGCGTCATATTGTATCTAGCAAATTGGATTGTATATTACATATCTGGACTTATGTGCATTCATATATCTTTTTAGTGGTTTTTTTATGATTGTAGTATGTCGACTACATCATTTTGACTACTATTACTAATTTCTATAATGATTCTTGGATGTTTATTGCTATGAGTTTCATTCTAATTTAGATAACATTTCATTGTGAGATAATGTCCAAGTGAATAATGCATAAATTTTTGGCTAATATCCTTGTGCGTTTGACATTTCTTACTGTGTTGATAGACATGCCTCTGAAGATACATAGAGTTACTTGGCCTGCGCCAACACTACCTCATCCACTGGTTCCTGAGCCAACACCAGCACCACTTCGGATTGATCATGGGTTTGCGCGGGATCACCGGTGCATATTTGGGTAGCTGGGATAGGTTAGCCTCCCGGAAGATCCAAGGAATGTGCTTTGCGAATGAGAGTGCTTTGGACACTTTTAGTCTGAAGGGGTCATTTCTTTGCTTCCTCGCTAAAGAAGGTATGGTGGGCATCTTATCACCAGAAACACCCACTTATTAGAGGAACACCTTGGAGTATCTTTCCACGGTGAGAGCCCACATTATGAGAAATGTAGTGCTCCATGAAAGGTTCATTCAATTCCATTTGAATGACTAGACCCTTGAAATGAGTCTCTCGCAGATAAAGAGGCATCTGGTTGGGATAGAGCAAAGATCCGAGCTAGATTTGATCCGGAGGTAATTTGAAGAAGGTGTACAATTTGAGAGATAAAAACAATGTCATCATTCACCCTGTCCTGGGGTTCGTGCATCCCCTCTTGTCTACAAATTTGTTCTGTCGAACTGAGGTGACGAATGTGTCGAACGATGAGATCCGATTCTTATGGGAGCTAGCTAGTAAGGAACCGAATATGGGAGATGAACATATATTTTAGGTTATGGGGGTCATGAATGCACCTTCGAAAGACATGGGAAAAGTTTTGATCGGAAGCATGATCACCCTCCTCGTAGAATAGTTGGACATCAACACTCCTGAGCACCTTCAGTGTATAGGTTGGGGTGAATCCTACACCATCACATTGCCCAACATGGCACATTTCCACCTTATCAATACTACAACTGACCCGGGGGGATTGCATTGGTCATATAGGGGCTGGTGGTGCTACATTCTTGAATCTTCCACAGCCCCTACGGATTATGGATACCCCAGTGACTGATTTGGCGATAGAGCCAGATGTGAAGTGCAGACAGGGTTTTCTGTAGGAGTTCAATAACCTCCCAGTCCAAGCTGACGATGGTGCTCTTCCCTTTGGCTAGCCTAGGCAACATGATGCACTACTTTCTTAACCTCACTCCTCATAGCAGTAGTCGGCTGAGCCGATGCACGAAGACCACATGCGTAGTCAGTTTCAGCAGCCGCCCTCAGATTTCTATCCTGACCACACGACATGATCTTGGACCACAAGTTATTCGTGTCGAAGAGCCTTATTGAGAAGGATGGAGAGATTGATCAGCACTCATCCAGAGTCTGGGGAGGTTTATATGTCCATAATATACAGAGATTTTGGGATCTTTTGAAATCATTTTTGTATGCTTTAGATACTCCATTTTTCCTTGAAATTCTCATAGGAATGTTAAGAGCCATATTTGTGCTTTTATCACTTGACAAGGAAATAGTTTAAAAATTTGAAGACCATGAAGATTACCTTTGAAGACTATGAAGACCACGGAGACTTAAAGACAGAAAAGGAGATGGTTATGACTTAGACAAGAAAAGAAGGCAGTGAGGAGTAGCCAACTCTATCAGTCGCGACTCATGACATGCCACTGCTTAGAATTACTTTTTGACTTTTTCGTACTATAGACACCATCCTATCCTCTCTCTTTCATACCTTTTCCCCCAATTTATGCACTTTCAAAACCTCATTTTCTTCCCCGTTTCATCTTATATTATGTTTTATTTGTTTTCAATGTTTATTATGAATTGTAGGAGATAAACTCATCAATTGAGAGTGATTGAGTGAAGCTTCCAAACCCATGTGGTGAGATTCTATTTTGCTCTTTCACGAATATTTATTGTTGAACATTTATTATGCCCTTAATGTTAATGTTTACTTCATTTATGCTATGGGTTGTTTGAGACTAGGAAGTGTTTTCATGATTAAGTGTTAGAGTGTTGAAAAAGTTTACAATTTCTTCTCATTTTGTATGAAAATCCAAGAGCATGGAATTAGAACTTCTTGTTGTGTAATGTGATATTAATCTTGCTAGATAAGCAGGTTAATGTGGTTTGTTATCATATTCATCATGAGGTAGCAAATATAGGTTGAATCTTGAATGTTGATTTTTCTAGGTTTAGACTAATAAATTCTCTATTCGGTTAAATGGCTAGGCATTTGGTTGAATACTTTTAGTTATTTTCAAATCTATGGTCCTTTGTGTATAATTCCATTGATGAAATATCTTTCTGGTCCTCGAACATCTAAAGTGATTGTTAATTAGGTTTGTAAATGGTCGTTGAACGCCTTGTGAATTACCATTAAAAGGAAAAATGATGCCTATCTATTTAAATGGAAGTGGTAGCATTCTTCATAGACATTAAATGTGAATGAATAATAAATTAATCTATGATCTATATGAGGTTTGGAAGGAAGAATCATTTTCCCCTAAGGCTTTGTTATTTCAGATTTACTCTTTTTTTACTAGCTTGTTGTATGAAAGCATATTTACTCCACTTTGATAGTTGTCTCATCTTTCAATTCGTAACAAAGAAAAACCAAACAGAAACCCCCCTCCTTACATACTTTCTTACATATAACCAACCAGAAACCCCCCCTTTTACATACTTTCTTACATATATGTACGTCCATATCTAGCCTAGTATCCACCCTTATATGCATGAACCCTTAGGAATATCTCTCTTTTTTGTGGATGACCTAGATTTTCCACTGTCTACTTAGTTGTAGTAAGAACGTATTTAAGGCTTATAAATTGAATTTTTGAGAGATACTGCAATGACCTCCCTGCCCTAAAAAAATGATTTGAAGTTCAAGAATTTTAAGATTGGAAGATGGTGCTAACCAATCGAACCAGCTGGCCGGCACGAGACCATTGCGCAAGCCCAACCAAGGTTGCATGGCATGTGCAAAGTGGCAAGCACGGGCTGTGCAACAGCCCTTAACATAGGTTGTGCACGTCCATGAAGGCCAAACCACTACTGCCCCAAAATCACTCTAAAATGGCTAAGAATTAGTGCAGGCCATTCCGTTTTTCACTATCCATGCCGCTCCAAGATCCAAAAGTGAAAACCAGCCCACGGGGTACAAAAATGGCACGCCATGAACTGTTCAACTGAGAAAAATTTCTTCCAGCAGATTAACCGCGCCAGATAACACATGGCATGCAGATCAAATGTTGAAAATGCAACACCAGCCAACGACCCTTGTCGGTCCCTGCAGCCTACACCAACATAACTTTGCACAGCTCGTTCTATGTTGCGCTTCCCAGGAAAGCATGAGGCTGCTTGGGCGGTGCCATTCTGCGCTCCCCGCGCTAGCAAAACCTTGCACGAACTTTGCCATTTTCAACTGGAAGCATAAATTGTGGTTGCTAGGGGTTTTAGGCCAATTCTTTGTCTTCTTCAAGGTCCAATTCCCTACTAGTTTTTAATTTTATGCTCATTTTTATACTTCAATAGTGGGCTAGAGAGAGGAAGTTCTCTTCTTTTTCTCTAAGTTATTTTCTTTTCCTCTCTTTATGTTTGTTTTGCCAAAAAGAGTAGAATCCAATTAAATACTTGGGTTCAATACTTAGGGAGTAGTTTATTTACTCGGGGACTGTGTTTCAATTCATGAATTAATGTTTGCTTTGTGAGATTCCTTAGATCAATCTGTTTCTATATCTTTGTGATTATTATGTTGATATTATCTTCATATTCTTATTAATTTCATAAATGTTACATTAATATCGGCACACACCGCAAATCACTTTTATGTTGCTTAAATTATTGATACCTATTGGGGAAGGAAACCTAGATGTGTTTGGGGTAACGATAGTTTAGAATTTTGTTAGTGTGCGCATGTGGGTTACCGAGTTAACGTTATCATCGACCATACACTAGTAAGCGGGTGAGTTGACCTAAAGGTTTACAGGTAGAGATAACTAAAGTAGCAAACTAGGGCTAGCTTTGCAACCCTAGAGCCATTGATATGGTGTTTCACCCCCATTTTCCTTTTTAGGCCTTGGAAGAAGCATTCGTGGTGTAGTGCCCGGAACGTAATAGCACGGGGAAGATTTAGATCTGCACAGTAGGTAGGGCCATTGTTGCACTCCCCTAATTACGGAGGCGGTGCCAATGGAAGATTACATGCACACCTACGTGACATGAATGGGAAAGTACTGATCATTGACCATACCATGTGTCCCAAACACTATAATAGGCGTGCAGTTCTTGTATTTGATGGAATCGAGGACTAAAACAACGTTGATCATGTTACTGATGTGTATTCCTGATTCTTGATACTTGATCGGATTGACGACCATCTTGCATATGTGTGTAGTTGACTCTTAGATTTCTACCATCTCTATATATAGCCCCGGTCTTGATACTACCTATCTTTTTGGTAGCATACCAGTAGGAACGACAACAAATTTACAGATTCTATATTTGATGGCTCCATCTATGTTTAGTAGATCTCCCGTGAAAAGTTCATTTATTAGCAATGTTGGGAGGGGGTGGGGCAACTTACAAAGATTAGTCAACCGATACATTAAACTTTATTCCAAAGCTGCCCTAGTTACCCCAAAGATTGAAATAATCTCACAACTCTCACTCTCCCCAAAAAAGCTATAATAAACTATCCACCAAAATCACTGAAAGAACTATGTGTTTCTTTTCCTTCTTCATTTTCTTCCCGTCACATTTGGTGATTCCCTGAATCTGCCCCCAACAATGGGTAAATCCAGCGGTAAGAAGAAGTTGCAAGCGAAAAAGGTCATCTATGGTTCACAACAAACCCCGGGGAAACAAACAACACAAGATTTTTCATTGTTTAAATAGAAGTCTCATTTGAAGCGAATGTAGATAGTGTCAGAGGAGCTAGAGATTCTAAAAATTGGGGTAAACAGAAGCAACCTACAGCATCCTACCAAGGTCCTCGATGAGGAATTCATGGTGACACTTGTGTAGAAGAACGGTATAGGAAACAGGATCTCCCTGCCGCCGGAGAATGCGATGACAAATAACAAGGTTTGATGGGGGGATAGAAGCGAGGAGGAGGTGGTGCCACCATGGACTTCCCTCTTTGAAGATAAGGAGCATCACGAGGTAAAATTCTATACACCAGTTGAGAAAGAGGGAACTGTCATGGGGAAAATAGAAAAGGAGGATGTAGAGGTGAGTATTAGGAGTTTGGAAACAACAGTGGTTTGTAAAATCCTGGGTGCTTTCCCTTCTTGCTGTATCATGAATGGGTTCTTCAGAAGAATATGGAAGAAGCACACCATAGTGAAAATATGGCTGGTTAAACCTGGGATTTTTCTAGTCAAATTCGATCTGAAAACTAATGTAGATCAGGTACTAGAGAACGGTGTTATTATGTTGGACAACAAACTTGTAATCATCCAAAAGTGAACCAAAAAATAATGATATGTAAATGCCTAAAAAGGTCCCGGTCTGGCTGAAACTGCCGGATTTGGATGTGGTATACTGGAGGCCAAAAATCCTCTGCACAATCCTGAGCCCCATAGGCACACCACTAAAAATGGATAAATAAACCAAAGGGTTATAGAGACTTAGCTATGACAAGGTCCTTGTAGAGGTGGAGCTGGGAAAGAAGGTTCCTAAACAAGTTCCATACTTGGATGAAAATGAAGTGATACAATGCCAGGAAATCATCTATGAATGGATGCTTATCAAATATAACTTATGCTCTATGATGGGGTATAAGAGAGAGCAGTGCTGGAAGAAGGAGAAACCAAAGACTATGAAATAGGTATATGTCCTAGTCACAAGGCCTATCCCTGACCCAAAAACAGATAAACAAGATGGTCGTGGAATTGGGACAACAAAAGTGGGGAATACAAACACTGATAATGAGTTAAAAAATGTGACAAGGAGGAAAAATACTTATGGTAGAGAACATCAGAAGGCTCATGCTGATCTGCTGCAAAAAGTTGGAACAAAGGCTGGGGATGAGGCAGAATGCAGCAACAGAGGAGGAAATGGAGGTAACCTATTCAACCTTCTTTCAGACCCCCCTTATGATAAGTAGTATACTGGCCTAGAATTTGAGAGGAATGAATGGAGGGGTTAAGCAGAAACAAGTTTGGGAATTTTGTCTAATGAAACAGATAGGAATTCTGGGGTTCTTTGAAACAATGGTAGAAAAGGAAAATGAACAAAAAAAATTGGGGCAGATTAGGTCTTAAATGGAACCTGGAAGCTAATAGCTCTATTACAGACAGTGGTAGAATATGGGTGGCTTGGTGAACTGATTACTTTGAAGTGAGGGTGATAAATAAGGGGGATCAGTGGATTGATATGGAGTGTGTAATCAAAAGAGCTGGACTTTCCTTTTTTTTATAACCATGGTTTATGGGAATAACCAGCCAAAGGACATAATGAATCTGTGGAAGTTTCTAGGGAGGTCTAGGCAGGATGAAAGGCCTTGGCTGGTTTTAGGAGACTTTAGAAATCCATTAAGTTTTGGGGATAGTATGGGGGGAGCTATAATTCAACAGCATGAACTAGATGAGTTCCAAGCAGTAGTCCATCAACAAAAACTTCATCAACTGAAAACAATTTGTTCTGGTTATACTTGGTGTAACAGGAGAAAGGATGAATGGAGAATGTATAGCAATATGGATGGAGCACTGGTTAATGAGGGTTAGCTAAATAAATTAACAGATTCAATCTGCCAAGTGGAGATTAATGGTAACTTATGACCACTTCCCCTTGGTGCTGAACTTACAAACAAATTAGAGAGAGACAGCTAAGCATTTCAAGTTCTTTAATATGTGGACATTATCACACAAGTTTAGACCTACAGTGAAGGCAATCTGGGAAATGAGCCAAATCAGTAACATCACACAGGTGTTTGAGATGTTAAAGATACTAGAGTCACCCCTTCAGAAGCTGAACAGAGATGAGTTTTCTGAAATTGAGAAAAGGGCAAAATAATCAAAGGAAACATGGGAAATGGATCAATGGGAGCTAGCATAGGATCCAGGTTCTTTCCAGAAGTAGAGAAAGGAAACCAGTAGCAGGCTACGGGCTGTAAAACTGGCAGAGGCAGAATAAATATTTTCAAGAAGAGGGCAAAGATTAAATGGGTCAAGGAGGTGGTCATACCTACAAGCATGTTTTACTCCATGCTAAAATTCAGAACCTATTCAAACCATATTGTCTCATTGGAAAATGGAGGTGACACAATACATGGCAGTAGAACCATTGAAGAGCATGTGGTCCATTTCTTCAAAAATCTTATGGGAAGGGAGGTAAAGCCAGAAATGAGGATTGATCCAAAGATAGCAGGGAGAGGCTCGGTTCTAACTATTCAGTAATAAGCACATATGCTCAAACCAGTCCTTGCTCAGGAGATCCTTAAGGCTATGAGAAGTATCAAGTCCAGAAAAAACCCTGGACATGATAGCTACTTGGATATTATAGGAGAGGGAGTGACTAGTGCTGTCAGTGGTTTTTTCAATGGAGACCAAGGCTCAGAAAACTTCAGCCGGGCTGTGATTAGCCTGATACCCATAAAGCCACAACTACAGGTACAAGGTGACTATAGACCAATTTCTTGTTGCTCTGTACTATATGAAGTAGTGACTAAAATCCTCTCTGACTAAATTCATCCGTGAGAGGTTTGAAAATTCTCTTTTAGTACTTTGATAAATAGTTTCTTCAAAAATGCATCATCATCTCTTGTATACCTCCTACCTTTCTTATTGTTAGTTCCAGATATTGAAAATAGTCACCCAATTTGCAATTTTCTTGGTTCATCTTGCTTAATTACAAGTGTTTTTTCCTCAAGTATGTGGTTGGACCATCATACAAATGAAGATCAATCTTCAATGTTTACCAAGTAGCAGTCTCTGTCTTCCATCGAATGCTTTAGATTCTTTGAAGTATACCTACTTGGATTTTAATGGAATATGGTGGATTATGGCTGCCATTATATGTTTATTAACACTAAAAGTCATATAATATTACATCTAAAATATACCAAAGGTTCCTTTCACTTTCCCTCTTACTCTGCCGAAGTCAGAAGATCCCAAGTCAAACCAAGACCTTTTATTGTTAAAGCTTTAGGATGGGTTATTTTTCGACGGGAAGGTACTTTCAACCAACCTTTATTTCACCAATAAATCACTTTTTGATAAAGGGTCTTTCAACGAACCTAGGTTTCAAAGGGAGATTACAACTTCAACTTATGTTTCTCTTGCTTCTTCATTTTCTTCCAATCAGAATCTGCCCCCAGTAATGGGTAAATCAAGCGGTAAGAAGAAGTTGCAAGAAAAACAGATCATCTATGGTTCACAACAAACATCCAGGAAATAAACAACACAAGATTTTTCAATTGTTAAATAGAAGTCTCATGTGAAGGGAATGGAGATGGTGTCAGAGAAGCTGGAGATTCAGGAAATTTGGGCAAATGGAAGCATCCTACCAAGGTCCTCAATGAGGAATTCATGCTGACACCTGTGAAGAAGAACAGTACAAGAAACAAAATCTCCCCGCCGCTTCAGAGGGTGACAACAAATGAGAAGGTTCGATGGGGGATTGAAGGGAGAAGAAGGTAAAATTCTATACACTAGTTGAGATAGAGGGAACAGCCATGGAGAAAATAGAAGAGGAGGATGTAGACGTGAGTATTAGAAGCTGGGAAACAACAGTGGTTTGTAAAATCCTGAGTGCTTTCCCTCATTTATCTGTCATGAATCGGTTCTTCAGAAGAATATGGAAGCAGCACACTATAGTGAAAATCTGGCTGGTTAAACCTAGGATTTTTCTAGTCAAATTCGGTCTAAAAACTGAAGTAGATTAGGTACTAGAGAATGGTGTTATCCTATTTGATAACAAACCTGTAATCATCGAAAAGTGGACCAAAAACATTGATATGGAAATGCCTAAAAAGGTTCCGGTCTGGTTGAAACTGCCGAATTTAGATGTGGTATACCGGAGGAAAAAATTCTCTGCACAATCCTGAGCCCCATAGGCACACCACTGAAACTAGATAAAGTAACTAAAGAGATATGGAGACCTAGCTATGCTAGGGTCCTCGTAGAGGTGAAGCTGGGAAAGAAGGTTCCTAAACAAGTTTCATACTTGGAGGAAAATTAGGTGATATAAGGACAGGAAATCATTTGTGAATGGATGCGTATCCAATGTAAATTCTTCTCTATGATAGGGCATGAGGGAGAATCGTGTATCATGAAGGAAAAACCTAACACTATGAAATAGGTATATGTCCCAGTCACAAGGCCCATCCCTGACCCAAAAACAGA
>JAULKJ010310540.1:0-10986 GCA_032355405.1 Rubia balearica | reverse complement strand
GTTGTATCACCTCATGGATGAATATGAAGCGCGGATTTCTTGAGAAATACTTCCTAGACTTGATGTTTGCAGCATTGAAGTAGAAACTTTCCAATATCTCTCAGTTTGCTAATGAGTCCCTCTACGAGTATTGGGAAAGGTTGAAGAGGTTGTTAGCTAGTTTTCCGTATCATCCATTCAATTGGTTTACTATTTCTTTGAGGAATTGTGCGATGATGACATGCGTATGGTGAACGCCATTTACAATGGTTCAATCACCAAGAAGAGCCTAAGGGAAGCAATGACACTCTTCGAGGAGATGACAAACGAAACAAGGCAGTTTGGTACAAGGTCTAGGGTGAAACCGGTGGAGGAACCATCTTAACCCCCTAAGTTAGAGGAGCAAATCCAAGATCTTACCTCCATGACGAAAGAGTTCATAAAAAGGGAAGTTCAACAAGAAAAATTGTGTGGTATTTGCAGCCTTGATTGAGCATGTTCCCTCGTATGCTAAATTTTTAAAAGTTGCATGCACTAAAATTAGGATCAAACGTCTTTGGAAAATAGAAAAAGTGAAAGTACAGGGAGTTGCCGCTCTTAATCATAGGAAGCTACCTACAAAATGTGATCACACCGACATGTTTTCAATTCCTATGTCTTTAGGTGGTAAATTGGTTAAGAATGCTATGATTGATCTAGGAGCTTCTATTAATGTTATTCCTTCGTGCATTTATGAGAACCTAGAAATAGGTGAACTTACAGAAACTAGGGTAATCGTCCAAATGGTCGATCACTCCCAAGCTAGTCCTCGTGGACTAGTGAAGGATGTGATGGTTCGAGTGGGCAATTTGGTATTTCCAGCGGACTTCTATGTCCTTGATGTAGTGCACAATGATGGCACACCCTCAATTTTATTGAGGAGGCCTTTTCTTAAAATATCAAGAACTAAGTTTGATGTTCATTCGAGAACACTAACCTTAAAGGATGACATGGATAGGTTGGCCTTGATATTTACAAATCTAAGCATGATTCATTTAATCCCTCTCTTGTGTGTAAAGGCATAATTTTGTGTGAAGAACATGGTTAACATGATGAATCTTGCGTGATTGAAAATGTTAAATGTCTTAATGAGATTCTTGAAGATGAGGAGGTGTTACCCGACATTGAAACCTTGCATGCTCTATCATGTATGAATGAACTGTGTAATGATACACTTGTTGATGAACATGTTTCTTTTAGTATGATTAAATATGCTTTGCCTCCTACATTGCACACTAACTTACAGCGGAAAAAGAAGCGGGCTAAGGAATTAATCACTCCTAAACCCATTCCGATTCCCAAAATCAACAAGAATGTATCTATGATTGAGAGATATAGGCATGTTTGGCATGTCTCACCAAAGATTAAGGGTAAGCCTAACATAATGTGGAGACTCATCCACAAGGACGTTGTTGTTGGTGGTGTCAAGGATGGTGATTCAAGTGACCCATCAAATCGTTCTTATTATTTTTCCAAAAATGCATGAAATAATAAGTCATGAGGACGACAATAAAAATATGTTGCTTTTATATTAGTGGCTTTTAAAATTATTTACTTTTAAATTTTGGGAGTGTGTTAAGTTTTTGTGGTGTTTTTCAGAAAAATTCAGTCATCCATTTTGTTTGGAATAATACCACTTTTGGTTTTTAGTTTTTTGAATACAGGTATGGAAAGAAAAATTTGGAACAGAACAAAGCAGGGAGGCCTCGTGCCAAGGATCAACGCGGTCTGTGCCAAGCAACACGATCCGTGCTAAGGCCTATTAGCACAAAGACGAAGTGGCCTACATAAGGGTGCCACACATGCACCGACATGAGGCCAGCTCGCTCCAGTACAAGGTGTGCACGAGCTGTGGTGGCGCCAACATGAGGCTGGCACGCACTAGCGTGAGGCCATTCTGACGTGGTTGGCACAAATCCCCCCTATGGATATGTGCTATACCAATCAAAAACTATCCTAACCTCTATATAACCCCCTCGTTCCAGCCCTCTTCACCCCCAAACTAACTCTCTCTTCCTCTCAAACTAGCATAAACCTCCTCTCACACTCTTTTAACCATATCTCCTTCAATTTTCATTCGATTCACCCCTACTTGTTATCAAATTTTTTGTCTTTCCAAGCCCTATCCAACACACTAAAATTTATAATCATAAGCTG
The DNA here is from genome assembly GCA_032355405.1 of Rubia balearica. Classification (NCBI taxonomy): domain Eukaryota; kingdom Viridiplantae; phylum Streptophyta; class Magnoliopsida; order Gentianales; family Rubiaceae; genus Rubia; species Rubia balearica. The sequence goes on along the minus strand of JAULKJ010310540.1, from coordinate 8,811 downwards.
CATAAATTTTCCTAGAATATTTGAAGAACAGCTTGGCCTTTAATTGAATTTTCTTCCAAAAACTCAATTTTATGTCCGTTCAGGGTGTTGGAATTGCTTTGATCTAAACTCAGAGGTATTCCGCACATTAATCAAGAAAATATTTCACCACATTCACCATTTGAGGTACTTGGCCGATCCTCTTACTCATTTGAAGAAGTTAAAGTTGTGAAATTTTTGCGGTTTGATTATTTGCATGCTTGAAAGTTTTCGTGGTTTGTAGACTTATGTTGGGATATATTATTATGTGTTAGGGGTGTTTGGTGAAGTCTTTGCTATATTTTGTCTATTTTTGGTGTTATATTTTGTATTAATCATGTCTTATAGTCAGAGAGGGAAACCTAGTGTAACCTTTATGGGGTTGGCCTCCCTAACTTAGGAACAAAAGGTGAGGTGGGGCTTCCTAGTAGGGCGCCACACTCAAGAGACTAAGTTTGTAGATGAAGAGACCCTTAGGGCTCTTAAACTCTATAAACCTGCCAGGGTCCTGCTAGGGAGAATTGGTATGCAGAAATTCACAACAGCGACAACCCCCCACCTACACTAGGTATACCCTAGAATTTCTATCCACTGTCACGAAGGAAAAAAAGAAAAATGGGGCGCTCTACAAGATTCCACTTGGTAGATGTGTCCCGCGGCATGACTTATGCTCAGTTGGCAGACCTCTTGAAGTGGAAGCCGTAGAGAGATATGAAGGGGCATAATGAGTCGGATGCAGGATATGAGTTGTATGTATTCTAGGATACCATCACCAGAAAGCTGAGCGGGAAAGAGAGTAAGAACAGTGACATAGTGCACCCGACACTATGGTATGTAGCCCGACTGTGGAGTGTAGTAGTCAGCTGCCATGAAAAGGCTAGCACTGCCACTGAAGCATTGTAGGATACTTTGTTCGATCTGCACAGGGAGGGCCTGCCCTAACCTCTTGGATGATTTCATCACTCACTGCATTGATCTCTCTATGGCACCGTCCCCCACTGGGAAGATAGCGATCGGCTGTATGGTTTCGCTTCTAGTTCAGCACTACAACCTTTCGGTAAGTGAGGCAATGAAGGAAAACCCAATAATTCCCTTTACACTTACTCCACCGGTCATAGATGAGGCGAAACTTATACTGGAGGAGAACAACACTATCTTCTGGTTGTACAAGGGAAAGAAGTTCATGAGATTTCCCCAGCGTGCGGAGACCACTCTGAAAAGAAGTTCAAGCTGAAAAATCTTATCATCGAGATGGATGCGAATTCAGAGGTGGTTTTGGGAGAGCACTACCCGGGAGAGGAGGATGATCAGAAGCAGGTCCCGGTGTATCCACCACAGTTCATTCACATTGATAATTAGGTCGTCCCACTACAGCCAGCATTCCCGTAGGTGATGCCATCGCCACCTTTGCAACCACCTTCTTTTGACCAGATATTTGGGGGACCACCCCCTCATCAAGGGCTGTTTATCGTTAATGAGGAGCCCTATTATTCCGCAGGGCATGACCTAGCAGCTCCACAAGCACAACATCTCATTCCACTCTGATGACTTTGCATAGTTAGCTGTGGACCCTGACCTGGCACAAGTCATGAGCTCTCCAGGCATCGTGGTTTGGGCCATTCTCAGCATGAGAGTCACCCTTGGCATCGCCCCCAGTATATCCCCTTCTGGGAGCTTGAGTTATCAGGTTTTGAGTCGGTTTTTTTTCCTATGTGAACTTATCAACCACATAGGCTAGAATGGGTGCAATCCTTAGGAAACTCCATCTTCGGGGCCAATCATGATGTTCATAGGCTTGACGTGCGGCTAGATTACGGCAGAGAGATTTGATAGAGTTGACGGTCAGTTGAACTACCCTAAGGAGAATATGAGGAACTTGTAAGATGAAATCAGGGAGATTAGTGATAGGATGAGAACATCCGGCATTGGAGAAGACTAATACCATCCAGATCTAAGCTTGTAGGGGAACACAGCCAAACGCTGGAGGTGACATTGAGCATCTCTGGGTGCTTCCAATTTTTCCCTTGGTAATATGCATTGGGGACAATGCATAAACTTAGTGGGGGGGAGGAGTTGGAACACCTCTGTGGTAGCATCTCCTATCTTATGACTTAGCTTATTATTACTGTTGGGATGATTGTTTAGATAATTGTTGTTTTTTTCTTGTTTTTGGTATTTCCCCCATTTGGATGTTGAACTTTTTAGTTTTTTTAGGTGTGGGGGCACCTTTTGATAGTTGTATTTGGGGGGTGCAAATTTTTACACTATCTTTTTGTAGCATGAAACCCAACTTTGGGGCATTTTGTGCTACACAAATATTTTTTTGAAAAATTTAAAAAATATATACTCGGCTAAGTTGGAAACCCAAAAGGAAAATTTAGGCAAAATGGGAAGGAAAGCCTGAATAGGTCGAAAAGCATAGGTAAAAATGAGAGGTTAGGCCCGGCTAGGTTGAAAAACCTAGGCAAAAATAAGTGGCCATGCGGAAATTGCTGAGATGGAGAGCTCAACATGTGGGAATGCTAGGATGAAAACCTGAAAGAGCTCCTAAGAAAAATGAGAGAAATTGAGAGAAAACTGAAACCAAGTTGAGGATCTTGTGGATTATCCTTGTTGGTTTTTTTGGCAACAACTCTTGGATTGCTTTTGGCGGACTATTCGGGGGAGTAAGCTAGTTCAACACTTATCTTTTATACCAGGGGCGAGCCTAGTAATTTCATATGGGGAACTGAGGTTATATTTTTTTTCCCAAATCTACCATTAAGATAACAAATCATAGTAGAATATATCATTTAAAGGAAAAAAAATCAAATACTAAAGATAAAATAGTATTCAAGAAAATAAAATATTTATATTTTTTAAATGAACAACCTTCTTATTTTTATTTAAGTTGTGATCTCCTCTCTTTGATCATATAAAAAGTATCGATGATCGAATCAATATTAAATGTTTCTACAATATCCTTATCAATATAGACCAACAAATATTTGAACAGAAAATCATCTTTGATTTGGTTGCGGATACATATTTTCACAATTTTCATGGCTGAAAATGTTCGTTCATATGTAGCAGTAGATTCCAGAAGAGTCAAAATAAGGAAAAATAGTCTATAAAGTAAGGGATACACGTCTACCTTTGACGTGGTCACAAACCCCCAACACAAATCACCAATGTTTAATAAATTCATCAAATCTGGATGAGTAGAAACATCTTACTCAAAATGTTGTAGTTCACACTTCAAATCAATTTTCTCTTATTCAGAAAAATCACCAAGATAAAATTTCTCAACTATGTTGCTTATACTCCCTCTGTCCCATCTCATACTTCCCACTTCACTTATTTCAATATTCAATGTCCAATTTTGGCCACATATTTTAATACATAAATATATATATATATATAAAATAATATTTTCATATATGATATAGTTGGATTTGTCGTAACAAGTAATTTCTGAATATCATTTTTTGATTTGTCATTATTATACGTAGTTAAACATATTAACGATAAAAAATGTTTCTTGATAACCGTGAAAAATAGTCTATGAAATTTGAACTGGGACGGAGGGAACACTCTCCTCGTTGAATGACTTATAACTATATCTAGAATTCAGTGATGCACTCAAAATGAGAAGTTCTGTAAAATAAAATCATAATTGGAATAATATTATTTTTTTATAAAATTAATTCCATACATATGCGTACTGCGTACAACTTGTAATTGGAATCAATATCATTTTTTTACCTTTAATAATATACTACTGCATTCAACTTGATTAAGCAAAAACTTACTTTCCGTGGAATCACATTTAAGTATACGTACAATTATAGTATAGTATTAACTTGGATTACTATAGGTTAATCAGATTAAGTACTGTAGGTTAACCAGATATAGTAATACTTATAGTGTCTAAATTGGAATCACATACACAAGTTGTACGCAAAAACTTACTTTCCGATTAATACTAATCTTACAACTTGGATTAGCAAAAACTTGCGTATAATTAGATAAAACTTAATATAACTTGGATAAATATTAAAGTTAAAATTAGGTAAAAAGAAATTCTATTTCTCGTTGGACCCAAAACTCTTTTTGTTTTGAAAAAGTACAGCTTTTCATCACGTATACAGTATATCTTGTAGCTTGAAAATATTTTGGGGGGACCATAGCCTTTTTTACCATACACAAACAAAGAGAAAATAAAATAAAACCCAAAATAATTTTTCCAGGACTAGGAACCCCATGGTCCCCGATTGTTCCGCCACTGTTTTGTACTTACCTTTTTCTTCACAATACTTTGGGTGGTTAGGTTAATTTAGTATTATCGGATAGTGTGAGAGTTGTGATATTGTTACTTATTTGGGGGTACTAGGATGGCTTGGGAATAATTTAAATGTATTGGCTAACTTCTCTTTGCATGCTACATTTCGCTTAGATCGTTTCTCGTTTTTTTTACTCGAGGTGAGTAAAGATTTAAATGTGGGGGGATTGATGTGCACCATTATGCATGTGCAAGGATGGTAGTAGATTAAAGGCTGTAGACTCCAAAGCATGGTAGTAGATGGAATTGAGCCCAAGAAAGGCATATTCGAGGTTCAAGAAAGCCAAAGAAGAAACAGAGGTCATTGTCCAAAGTTACACAGAGTACTGGGAAACATCCAAAGAGAACCAATTCTTGAGGGTGACACCATTGGATTCATCTTTTCGAGCGCTATAAAATTGACTACAAGAACTCCCAAATCAGATCAATAGTTCATCCGTAATGAAGCAAACAAGTCAGCCAACCGGATTAGCAACAACCAACACGAACTAGTGTGGACCGCACTAGGCCGGCACGAGGGCCTCACCTAGCACGACCCGTATCACTTAACACGGCCAGTGTTAGGGGTCTAGCATGAGCCATGCCAAGCCCCAGCATGGGGCGTGCCAACTCGTACTGGTCATGTGCCCAATGTCTTTTTTTTCACTCCAAATTGGATAAGTATGGGTGCGGAATGTCCCGTTCCACTTGACCCGCACCATTTCAAGTCACCAATGCCCAAACTAGCCAATGGGGTATGAAGAATGACACATCTTGTGGTGAGATACTGAGCAAAATAAGGTTCAAGGGGATGGGGCGGGCCAAACGACATGGGGTATGGATCAGAATGTGCAAAAGAGGAGTGCCAGCTGATAGCCCGTGCTGGTTGGCATGGGCTGCACCAGCAAAATGCTGGCATGCGCCAATATGAGGCTACGGCCCATGCCAAGGCTGACATCCTACACCGGCACGATGGGGTCTCGGCTGGCATGGGCCATGCCAGATCCCATCCCAGTGCCGATTGCGGCTGCTCGGGTTTTGGCCATTTTGGCCTATTGTTAGGCCCAATTCCCTACTACTATATATAGACCTATGCCTACTTGGTTTTAATTTTATGCTCATTTTTAGATCTGAAGAGTAGGCTATAGAGAGAAATGCTCTTCCTTCTCTCTAGGTTTTTTCTTTTCATCTCTTTGTTTTTCTTTTGCCCAAAAGTGTTGAATCCAATGAAATACTTGGGTTCAATGCTTAGGGAGTAGGGATCTTACTTGAGGAAAATATTTGTATTCATGTTTTGATGTTCATTTTGTGATATTTCATAGATCAACCTATTCTATGTGCTTTTGTATTATTATGTTAGCTTGTTCTTAATATTCTTGTGAATTGCATGATTATCACACTTAGTTAGTCCACACCAAGTATACTTTCATGTTGTCACACTATTTCTACCCCTCGGGGAAAGAAACCTAGAAGCGCTTGGGATAACAATTATCAGGAACCATGTGGGTGTGTGCACGCAGGTTGCCATTGTTAACGTTACGATAAACCATGCTTTACTTAGCCAACTATTCAGTTCGAAGGGTTACCGGTAGAGATAGCCAAAGTAGCAAATCAGTATTACCTTTGTAATCCTAGAGCCATCGATAAGACGCTTACTTCCTTTGCCTTTATAGGCCTAGGGGTAGTACATTCGTAGTGTTCCACCCGGAACTTAATTGCACGGGGGAGAATCATACTTGCACAATGAGCCATTGACATTGTCTCACTCTCCTAGTTGCGGAGGCGAGGCTGATGGAAGATTTAATACACGCACCCCTATGTGACAGATAGGGGGAAGTTTTTACCATTGTCCGCACTATGTGATGCAAACACTAGATTAGGTTATAGTTCTTGTATGTGATGAAATATATTATCAAAATGACATTAATTATGTTACACAAATATTACTCGATTGTTAGTTCATATTGTTAATTCTTGTGATCATTTTCATGATAATAGTTGTTTGTACAAATCCCCCCAATGACTGTTTTACCAACATAGTTTTCCTAACATGTGGTTGAATTGACGACTCTACCGCGGTTGCGTTTAGTAAATTATTAGATTCCTAACATCTCTGTGGACAACCCCGGTACTTGCCACTATCTACCATTCTTGGTAGTGCAGTAGTAGGAATGAGAGCAACATTACAAATTCTATCTTTGATCCCTAACCATCCCCCTCCCTGTGTTTTTAACGATGCTCGAAAGAGGGAGAGTCAAAGGCCATACATAAGGTATAATTCAAAAACATTTTTCTTCTTACTAATGTTGAAACAATATAGCATGAGGTTTCAGTTTTTACTGATAATGTTTAAGTAATTTGGCATGAGGCTATTTTTTTACCTACTAATGTTTTGTAAACCTGAAGTTGAGGTTGCTATTTTTTGTTGATGTCTCAATCATTTGGATTGAGGTTTATATTTTAATTGTTGATGTGTGAATAATATAGAGTGAGGTTATTGTTTCCTACTGCTGCTTTGTAAATCTGAAGTTCAACATATGCTGTTCTGTTTTGTTGATGTCTGAATATTATAAATTGAGCTTTATTTTCCTTCTGATGATGTTTGAGAACCTACAGTTGAGGTTGCTGTTTTTTAAAATTTATAGCTTAATAATATGGCTTGAGGTTTTCTATTTTTCATGCTGATGTTTATCAACATGCAGATGATGTTTGAAAAATCTAGCTTCACATTGTTTATACCTACAAAAAACCCCTGATTTTCACGTGTATATTTTAATGGCAGGTGTACACCAACACAAGGCATAGGCATTGTATTTGGCCTCTGAAACAAAATGCCCTCATCTACTACGGAAATTTAAGGCACGACTCTGAATTCAACCAAACATTTGACAAGTGCTTGATATTTTGCGTAGATGTGGATGAATTCGAGAAAGAATGGGAAGAAATGATAAAAAAATATCAACTAAAAATCATACTTGGTTCAAGCGACTGTACACACTGCAAGATAAATGGTCCACAACCCTAAGCAAGGACTGCTTATCTACTAGGACATTGTCTTCACAAAGAAGCGAGAGTACCAATGCAGCTGTCAGCTTCAAAGCATCAAAGAATACAGGTTTAGCAATACTGAGCAGGCAGATGTGAAATGTTCCTACAAAACTTTGATGAAGTCTGGTTCCTCTGCAGCCACACCCTACGTGTATTGCACTTGTTAAACGAAATGCCCTGAAGAGTACTTAAGCTTGAGATGAACTAAGATGGAAAAAATGGAAATCTAGAACAACAAAACAAAGATCTTAGGCGCAATGCAGGTAATGAAATCTGTCAATATTTATACAGTTCTGAAATAGGTCAATATTTAAAATAGTGATTTTTTCAGTTTGAGTAATGATGTTTACTGAGTTTTGGATGACCTTTTCTGAATTAAATAGTAGTATGACCAGTATCTGAACTTTTTGGTACTTTTATTGATGTTTCTATAATTTTGAATGAGGTCACTATACTTATCACTGATGTTTACATTTTAAATGTTGATGTTCTTCCATATTTCCTTGACTTTATAGTGCTTATTAGTTATTTTTCCTTCATTGTTCATCACCTTGATTGCTAGGCACTGTAATTGAGAGACAAAATACCATGGAGTCTATTGATGACAAGGAAATTCTAAAATTTAGTATTAAAGATTGAGGGAAACATTGAAGCAAGATCATTTTTGGAAGAATCCTTTGATAACCACTCGACCACCATTGACGCCCTAACCTCACACTTCGAATGGACTACAGTTTCAGAAACCAGCTCGACAGATAAGTAGGAAGCAAACTTGCACCAACTATCCTTAATCTGGAATATACAAAGACAAAGGGAATGTGCAAAAGAGCAAAATTAGCAATCGAAAGGAAGAAGTCAAATGCTAATGAATTTGGCTCCAAGACACCAAACCCTCACCTGTTTTGATCTTTTCTATGTCAGCATTGAGTTGATCTTTTAAAAAAAATGTAATATTGGATTGAAGTGTTGTGATTATCTATTCAATTGAAATTATCATAACCTTATTATATTACGTAAGAACCTCCCCTTTCGTGATGAGGATCATCATTAGCATTTGGCATACTGAGAGGCCGTCATCGTACCTCTCAAATATACAATTTTAGCCCTAAATGTGTGCTAACTACAATTAAGTAGCTAGTGGCAAGTTGGGATCGTCCACAGAGAAGAGGGATATTTCTAAGCGTCTAAGCATGCAATGGTGAATATAAGCCTAGATATATATACACATAGATATAAAAGCAAGTAAAAGGGGGGAGTTTGGTTTGGTTGGTTCCTAAGTTATGAAAGTAAAAACAAACACAACTAGCAAAGTCAAGTAACTATGCTAATCATGTAACAAACTAATAAAAAGGGGTGAAAACTACAAATGACAAAGCCTTGGGGGCAATGGATATCCACTTCCAAACCTATTATCTATCCTTGAATCCACTATCTATTCTCTACTC
>JAULKJ010310525.1:0-10988 GCA_032355405.1 Rubia balearica | reverse complement strand
GGGAAAATATTCACTCCTATAAATCTTCGGCTACCCTATGCATAACAATACTGAATCCCAGAAGCATTTCCAACATTTCTATTGTCTTGATGAACGTATATAAACTCACTATATCTTTCAAATCTAACTAGCTAAACTAAATCTACACAAATGTCAAACCAAGATCATAAATTTTAAAAACACATATTCAAAAGTTTCAAAATTCACCAAAACATAAGGGAAAAGGACCAAAAAAATAACAACTTTTTATACCTTCAATTCCAGAATGAAAAATCCCAAGACCAAACCAATAAAGGTAGTTGTTTATATTCGTCAAATCATAGACATTTAGATACACCAAACATCTGCTACTCTCTCCTGCATCACTGTTTCGATCCTTCGATGTACTCGAACTCGAGCTCACTGAAAACCGCATTGCAAGAATCGGCCCCGCCGCCAAAATTCCTCAACTGTAAAGCTCAGAACCCTCCGAAACAAAACCTCGTACAACCCTTTAAATCATAAGCTACATATCAAAGAGCAGGGATTGAAATTCAGGGTTTTCAAGGAGAACCCTTTAATTTTATGAGAAGGATTTTGAGAAAGAAACTGTATTTGGAGTCCTAAACGAGCAATTGATGAATCTTGTCAGCATTCAGAGAGATCAGGCGTGTAGCAAAAGGTGTGAAAGTAGAGGAGTTGTAAGACAAAAAATTCAGAGAAAAGAACCTTGGGGCGGGGCCGGGGAAGAGTAGGGGGCGGCCGGGAGGAAGAAAAAACCGATGAATCGAACCAACCATATACCCGTATGAACCTTTGACTGTTTCAATTTTGGTTAGTACTCTTTGTGTTGAGGATGATCATGGGTCTAGGAGACGACTCTATCCAGATCCACAGAGTCTAAATCAAATGGGTCGGATATAGGTTAAAAAAATTCAGAATCGTCGGGTCCGGATCTGGGTATGTGTTTAAATTTTTAGATACGGGTTCGGCTCCTGTCCAAAATACTAAAATCCAGACTCAACCCGTAGACCCATATAAGTCTTACTATATATAATTTTATCCAAATTTCTAAATTACTTTCATATTTTCATTGTATTTTATTTCAAATTCAACAAATAATATGTATTTTATGTTTTGTTATCTTGAAAAATTAATTCTAATACATATTGAACTTCAATTATTTGCATTTAACATAATATATATTTTATTTAGTGAAGAAAAAAAAGAATATTAGACTCATTTAGGACCCGTTTTGGACCCAAACCCCGTTTTGGACCCAAGACCCATTTAGACCCACCGGGTCTGGGTACAAGTCTAAAATTTTCAGACCCTACGGGTCCGAGTCAGATTATGGCCTAACTAAATTTTCTTAGGGTCAGGTCTGGGTCTTATTAGACCCGACCTAGACCCGACTCATGATCATCCCTACTCTCTACCACCTATCACCTCAACCATCTCTGCTGTTCAGCCCTTTCCGTGCTCTATCTCTCTGCCGTTCAGACCCGCCTCCGCCGCTCGATTGTATATGTATCTCTCACCTCTGTTGTTGTTTGTTTCTTTGCTTAGGGTTTGGATTTGTTTCGATTGTATGTTAGGTTTCAATTAGGGTTTGGATCTGTGTTGCTCCGCTGTCAAAAATTTCTGGTTTTCGGCAACTTTTTTTGGAAGGTCGGAAATAGGTTCCGTAGTTTAGACACTATTATTGATTTCGATCAAAGACAGAACCAGAGAAAACACTTTGAAATTGTCTTTAATGGTCTGATATAACCGTCTTTAATGGACCTTTTCTCCACTAGTGAACTAAAATGAATTGAAACAGTAATTTAAAAAAGAATATAGACTTGCATAACAATTAAATTAGGTTGTTGCTTGATATTCTTTACAATGTAGAAGAATTATTTATTAATTATTAAAAGAGTCCGTCTCTTGAAAGGCAATCTTCACATAAATTATGGAAAAATCAAGGTTTAAACGGTAAATTAGAATAAATGAAGAAAAAATTTTGGTTGTACTAATCGGGTCATAAACTTATACCTATTGTACGTTGCATAATGATTTTTTTAATATTGCAACTAAAAATTTTTACCTTTCTATTATTTAATTTAAATCGATCTTTTCTTCCCCAAAACTTTGTCTTGTTAAAATATATGTATTTTAAAACTTTCCAATAAAATTAATTTTCGTTTACAATGTATTTTATGGCAATTATGACTTACAGAAGAGCCATTATGCGTACACCCCATGAATATTCTCCTTTACCTGGTCCACCTTTGCTGTTTTTAGTCAACTACTCCCGTATGGTTTTTAAACATTGACGCTCTTTCCCTCTTTTGAAAAGGTTTTTTTATATTGACACTTGCCTTTTTAAATAAATATTAGGCTGTTTTATTCATATAATTTATTTTTTTACTCTTCCAATACAATCTCATCCACTCATTTAATTTTTTTTTTTTTTTAAAAAGTCATTTGATACCAATATTGGCAACCAGGGAGTACATGTAATTGATGGGAAGGAAGTGATGATATCAAGGATCAATACACGTACACAACTTCTTAGGTTTTACCTAAATTGCGTTTGACTTGTAAGAATGTCTAGATACTGTAATTAAAATACAGTAACTAAGTTTTACTAGAATTATACTTGAGCAATACATGCAATTAATACTCCCTCCGTTTTACTAAGAGTGACATACTTACCTTATTGAGATGTTTATTTTAAATGACACACTTTTCATTTTTGGCAAAATTTCTTCAATTCCATCCACTCATTCTACTTTTTAATTTCTACATTAGATTTCATCAACTCATTTTCTTCACCCAAATCCAAAAAGTGTAAATCTAGTGTGTCACTCTTAGTGAAAAAGAAGGAGTATAAGTGTTCAAACGGTTACATATACAAAACTTTTGATTTAAGAAATAAAATTTGGAACAAAAGGTGAAATCTCTCGCCTTCATAGCCCCGTCATCCTGACACCGCTAATTGACGAGGAACTAAATCATAGCGTTCAAGAGTCAATCACCTAATGGTCCCTTTATGGTGTTCACAAGAAACCCTTCTACATGAGAAAATCTTCATATGCCAGGATTCAAACCCATGCATAACCGTGATTATAAGAAAGAAATCTTTTCCATATGAATGTGGTTTAGTCGTGGCCCATCATCCTAACACCACTAATTGATGAGGAGCTAAATCATAGCGTTAAAGGTCAATCACCTAATGGTCACTTTATGGAACCTGTATTAATTTAGCACCGATTTTTGGAACCCGTATTAATTTAGCACCAATTTTTTGCTGGCACTGGCTCTAAAAAATCGGTGCCAAAAATTTTCAAGGATTAAAAAAAATGCCCTTCCTCTGTAAGCAGCCGCACAGCTGCGTTCAGAGGAAGGGAAAAGATCCAAAATTAATAATTTAGTAGGCCACTAATTTAATAATAATATTAATTTCACAAAATTTATAATATAGAAATAAAACTAAAGAAAATGTATGATACAAAATTAATAATCTATGGGACTTTCCCAAATCATAAGCTTGAAGAACCGCGATGCTTGTTTGATACACACTTTACACAAGAAAAGCCATCTCAAAGAGAATCTCAAAACCCTTCTTCATTAAGTAGAAGTACATTGAAACCATGCTTTATGTCTGCAATAACAGAGTTCATATTAAGTTGAAGCATGAATAGGAAAATACCATGTGATGATGGAGATAATGCTTACACAAGCAATATATGCTTACTCATTTGCACACACCAAAGATAAAAAATTCCATTAGAAGAATGCCTATTAACACAACTACAATCAATTGGAATCCCACATTTATGCATAAAAAATTCCGCATCGGTCCATAATATACCAAAACAACAACACCAATACGCTTTCACATAAATTTTTTTTCTAAAATCAACATTAGTAAATACATTTGATCAAAGCGAGAATATGACAACTAGAAAATATCATGTAGTATCAACATATGTAATTCAATGCAATTCATCAACATCGATAATGATATAACCTATATAATTTACATAATAATACATCTATACATTCTAGAGTTTGCTTCACATGTCTCGAATCACCAAAAAATCATGCATATTAACTCATACAAGCACCAAACTATGGATTTTCTACCACTAACTCATACAACAACTTAGGTGGGAGAAAAACTACCGCATCTACTTGAGAAATTACACAAGTGGAGAATTAGGGCACAATCATTTATTACCTCATTAGGTGAAAAATATTTCCCTCAGATATGCTCACTACATTGTCAACTGTCCTCACTTCCTGAAATAAGTACAACACGCATTAATTTGATAATAACTATAACACAAGGAAATCAAACAACCAGATATATGGAGATGGGATTACCCTGACATCATCTTAAGGTACATAGCCTTCTGCTGGAGTTATGACCATATTCTTGTCCATGATTGTCGCTCCCTAAGAACATTAGGGATTTTGAGTCACAAAAGTACATCTAGATGAACAACTTATTGAACACTCATTTATCAAGTAGAATTCTGAAAAACACAAGTAGTTGAAAGAATAATAACTCACACTTTTCTAGAGTGTAACTATGGCGCAATTAGTTCAAGAAATCCCGATCTACATATCTCTTCTGTTCAGCATCATGTATTAACAACAATTAAAGTTGGTTACACCATGACGAACCCATTTCATAGAAATGCGAGTATAACTCTATCATACCGATAACATTGTTGAATCCCTTGATTCTAGCAATATCAAGTGGAGTTTGAAAAGTATCATTCTAAAGCGCTCAAAGCAAAGACCAGAGTGTCATCATACAGAGCACATGTAATCAGAAAGTAACTAATAAAAGACAAACGAGTCAAGCATCTAAAAGTAAGCCTCCTAACATTAAGAACACACATTAATAATACAAAATCACCATCACACTTAAGTCTTGCTTTCCCTAAAGAAAGTTCAACGAAAGTATAAGAAGCACGCATTTAGAATAAACTTACCTAAAATAAAAATTTAAATAAAAAGAGAGGACTTATCGGGAGTTGGTCGAAGAGATGTCCTGGTGGTCTTCATTCAACATCGCAACCAAGACAAGAGGTGGTTCGTGGCTCTGGGCGTACGAGCAGTTGTTGCCGATGACTGAATTTCCCTGATTGAAAGAAGGTCGTACCTTGACTCTCTTTGCTGGTTGACTGTCTTTGTGGTTGTACATTGGAGCAGGGGCTCAACGGAGCTGAGCTGAAGGCTTCACCGACTGAAGCTGGCTGCGGAGCTGATTGTTGTGTCCTCAGCGGAGTTAACGTGGCTGAGCTCTGGTTTAGGTGGAGCTGATCGGCATATTTGGGAGCTGAGCTGCTACGTCCGCTTCCCGTCGATGTGCATTCAGCCTAGAGCTCGCCGAACGGTGGTGGACAAAGCTGAACGACAGTTGCTAGGTTTACCACCTGAGCTGTGCTAATCTTCCAGGCAAGAAGACTCTCAATACAAAACACTACCTCGAGCTCCAGTAGCGCGGAGGAGCAACTTCACCATAAGTGCTGTTGGCACAGATTTGGACGGTGCTTCGGAGCTACTGTGCCTCGATCGGTGGACTGCCGACTCTCCAGAGTTGTTAGTTGTGTTCGAACATGGCTGAAGGCGGAGGTCTGGAGTTTTTCGTCGACGTGAGTGAAGCTGGAGAACCAAGTTGCTTCGGTCGGTCGGGTGGAGTTAGGTTCTCGATCTGCCTCTGGTGACTCCCTCAGCTGGATGGTAATGACGATGGCAAAGCTTGATTGATAGAGCTGCTGCTGCGGCGTCGCTGGTGATGGATCGGTCGAGGGCTGGTTGTGACACATTTAAGTAGCTGGAGATGGCGCAAGGGAATCGAATAGAGGTAGGAGGGGAGGCGCTGGACAGTGGAGTTAGAGCTATTCTTTGTTTTTGGCATAAGTAATTAATCTCAAATTTACTCCAGACTCCTTCACTTTTTGAAAAATTATGCATTCGCCCCATGCTCCTTAATTCTGAATAGATCATTTGCCCTCAAAATATCCTCTCCTTTGCCATCTTCCCCTGCGCAACATATTTCAACACATTAAAATATCAAATTCAATTTATCAATGCAAGAAATTTTTTTAATGTTTAAAAATTTCTTTTTAAAACACCAAAAAAACATTTATAAGCCTTAAGAAAAATATAACATTTATAATATAACGTTATAAACATATAGCATTTATAAATATAACATTTATACGGAGTATTGGTTTTTAAATCCTTAAGAATGAAGGAAGCTACTTGCATATTTTTAATAAGAAAAAGGTCTTAAATATCATATAGGGCGAATGACTTGGGAACCTTCAGAATTCCCTTCATCGTTCACCTTTAACCCCTTAATTATTATTTTTTGAATGCTTTTAGTCCCTCAATTAACAAAAGTGCCGAGTCGGGGCCCTTCCATCAGGTCAAAGCGTTAGAGTTGGCAAAAATGTTAAATTTAAGGGCAAAATGATCGTTTTCCATTTTTCTCTTTTCCTATTTCATTTTTCCTTTATCTTTTTCTCTTCTTCCTTTTAATTTTCCTTTCCCTTTTTCTTTTCCCCTCCCCCTTCCCTTTCCATTTGCTACCAACCTCATCACCCATTCACTTCACTTGCCACCTCTACCCACCACCTCGCCGCTCACCTTCAGCCACTCATCACCTTACCCCTTCACTACTCACTCACCGACGTTCTCCCTCCTTCCACCCCTTCGCTCACAACTCCATCCCTCCACCACACTCACAGTCACTGCTTTACACCACCAGCCCACCGCTCCCAATTCCATCCCTCCACCACATCCACAGTCGTCTTCGCCTCACCTCCACTAACGCCTCCCTCTGCTTTCATCCCCCACCACCGGTTTCCTCCGCCTTCGTCTACACTGGTGAGCTTCGTTTTTTGGGCGAAGTATGGTTTCAACATTGTTTAATTTTTGCTTGTTCTCCGACCGAGATCGATTGTTCTTTTTGTGCCTAGATTTGCTTAGATTTGTGTCAACATAGTGTTCTTGTCCATGTTTTGTTGGGTTCCTTTTTGCGGGTTGATGAGTGGCGGAATCGTCGGACTCAAAACTGGGTTGATGAGTGGGAGCAAGTCCTGAGGTATGCAAGGCTGCGGAAAAAATACATATAAGTGTATGCAAAGCAGTTAAAATCTGATGCTGATCAGGTTATAGTTGATGATATATAATGAGGAGATACATGAACTTGACCTTGAACTTGATTTAAGTCTTATTATCCAATGGAGATAGGTTGTTTTTATATTTCAGTTTCTTTATATTTGTGGTCTGGCACCGGTTTAGTTGTTGACAGGTTCTTGTTTTTATAGTGAGAAGAATGAGCACGAGCTGGAATTGTATCAATATATTTTCTCTATGGCCTACTGCCTGATGATGTATCAATTTGTACATTGCTTAAGTTGAGTGCTATACATCTTTTTGAAATCGTCCGATTCAGCATGTTTTTGTGGTGGCACTGGGGGATTTTGTGGTGGATTAAAGCGGCAGGTAAAAGAAGGGGCGGCGGGTCTGTAGCAGATGGAAGGGAGAAAGGGAAGGGGAAGAGGAAAAGGAAAAAAAGAAAATGAAATAGGAAAAATAAAAATGACCATTGTGCCCTTCAACTTAACATTTTTTTACCAAATCTAACGCTTTGACCAGATGGAAGAGTCACGACTCAACACTTATGTTAATTGAGGGACTCAAAGTATTCAAAAAAAAGGCTAAAGGTGAACGCTGGAGGGAGTTCAGGGGTCTTCCAAGTCATTCGCCCTATCATATATTCAGGCCTAAGTTATGTCATTTTTTTGAGTGGGTGAATTTTTTTAAAGTATGGAACCTAACTTAGTTATTAGTGTTTTTACATAGAACCGATAAAGGTTAATCGTTGATTACTTCAAGTGATCTTCGTTATTAATGTTTATATATAGAACGTCAAGTAATAGTACCCGTTGAGTAGTTAAAGTCAAACTTTTTACTCGTATTTATATATAGAAAGTCAATTAAGAGTTTACCGTTGATTAGTTAAAGTCAACTTAGTCGATGGTGCCAAAAAATATGTGCTAGAGGGGGGGTCTCTGTGTTAGTGAAAGTCAACCTAGTTATTAGTGTTTA
Organism: Rubia balearica; assembly: GCA_032355405.1. Classification (NCBI taxonomy): domain Eukaryota; kingdom Viridiplantae; phylum Streptophyta; class Magnoliopsida; order Gentianales; family Rubiaceae; genus Rubia; species Rubia balearica. The sequence goes on along the minus strand of JAULKJ010310525.1, from coordinate 2,888 downwards.
TATATTGAAAGTCAAGTAAGGTTTGACCATTGATAATTTTATCTTGATTTCTTCAAATCTTGGTCTTTCCATAACTTATAGAAAATGACGCTATGGCCCAAAATTTTGTTACGGCATTGTCCTTCTCTCTAGAATACACGATTTTTGTTATTCTTGCATAAGTATAGAAATAAAAAAAATTGGGTAAAATGTTGGAAAGCACTAGTACATATTTTAGAGTAACTTGGAGTTGATTACTTTGAAGTAAGAGAGGAAAATCGAAAAGGATTACGAATACGATCTTGCGCCAAATTGTTAATAAATATTTCCTCACGGGATGATAAAATACAATGAGGGTGTATAGGGTATCATCACATTCGAGCGAATTTTAATTTGGAGTTATGAGTAAAGTTTTTACTTTTTACACTTAGATCCCTTTAAGAAAGTTGGAGTTGTCGAGTCACGAGATTGACGACACCAAAATACAATTCAATATTATACGATTGCAACTTTGAAATTTGGGCATGTATAGGTGAAGGAAAGGGCCTCGAAAGTCAACATTGATTACTTCTACACAGTCTTGAAAAATTACACTATGGCCCAAACTTGTGTTACCTTATAATCAATTTCTCCAAAATACATGATTTTTGTTATTATTGCCTAAATATAGAAATATTAAATAGATGAATTTTCTGGTGAAATGTTGGAAAATGGTAGTACAGTGCATGTTCTAGAGTAACTTAGAGTTAGTTACTTAGAAGTAAGAAAGGAAAATCGGAAAAGATTTACAAATATGTTCTTGTTCATGATCATTGATAAATATTATGGTACAAAATTGTAAAATACAATGGGGGTGTATAGGGTAGCATCACTTCTGAACGGATTTCAATTTGGAGTTATGAGTAAAGTTTTTACCTTTTGTATTTAGGTCCCTCCAAGAAAGTTGGAGTTGTCGAATCATGAAATTGGCAACACCAAAATGCAATTCAATAATATAAGATTGTGACTTTTCGATTTGGGCGTGTATGGGTGAATGGAAGGTCTCGAAAGTCAACATTGATTACATCTACACAGTCTTGGAAAATTACAATGTGGCCCAAAATTGTGTTGCCTCATTATCCATTACTCCAAAATACACGATTTTTGTTATTCTTGCCAAAATATATTAATTTTAAATAAATAAATTTTGTGGTGAAATGTTGGAAAGCTAGTACATGTTCTTGAGTAACTCATACCATAAACTCATATTCAAGAGTAAATCATACCATAAACTCATTTTCAAAAAAAAATCAATATATCGAGCACCGGTAGTTTTACCGGTGCCATTCATCAACATATCAGTGCAAGATATTTTCCCACCAAAATTTTATCCGCCAAAATTTTATTCCGGTCATAGGAACCGGTAATAGCACTGGCATATGTAATTCATCCAAAATTGGTGTTGGAAAATATTAAATTCAGACATTTTTTCTTCAAAGGCACCGGTGCTGGTATTTAGTGTACCGGTACTGAATTTATTCATAAGCACAGGTATCCAGTGTACCAGTGCTGGATTTATGCATAGGCTCCGGTATTTTGGTTCATTTGACAAATTACAGGTGCCTATGAAATTCCTAGCAACGGTATTTCTCTCCCAGAACTGACATATATGTGCATATTTACCTATTTTCAGTAGTGTTATTTATTTCAACGAAATTCTTATAACTTTTATTTTTTAATAAAAGTATCACTATTCATAAATAACAGTAATAATTTGACCCTATAAGTTATAGAAACGAGATTTTTCATGATTGTTCTAACCGTGAGTCGGTCTAACATGAAACTTTCTCTTTATTTATTTTTATTTCAAAGTTTCTTAGTTCTAAAAAATTACTCCCATTTGCCTAAAAATTACTTCCTTCCCAAATGTTATTTCTATCCCTATTGAACTAGTTGGGTAGCCACCGCAATTTTAAAAACTCGGGGTCAACCACCATGGCAACTCGCGGCCAGCCACTGCCCCTTGGTGCTTGAAACAAAAGCAGTCTGTCCTCTCACTACCGGAAAACAGGGTCATTCGTACCGGTAAAAAATTGAAACAAATTTATACCGTTGTAAAAATTCACAGTTGCACCAGTAGACCGGATGTTATGATAAATACCAGTGTCGGTGTGTAACGATGCACCGGTAGTTGTTGCACTGGAGCATGAACCGATGTATGAAAAACATAATTTTTTTGAATAAATAAGATTCACACTGGTACCAAAGTTGCCAGTGTAAGGTAGCGATGCTATTGATGTCCAATGAACCGGTCAAAGTTTATCGGTGAATATTTTTCAAAGAAACTGTTGATCGTTGGCACCAGTAATATAAATTACCGGTGCATGTGATCCAAATCAAGCGGGAATTTCCCAAAAAAAATTGCACCGGTCCGATTTTTTTAACGATGTCTATGTATCTTTCATGATGTCTTAGCATTTGCACCAGTATTTTTGTGAAATTACCTGTGTATATCATGCATTTAATGTTCACCTACCACCTTTTTTGGATGGTTAAAATAGAGGGAATGGGGGAGAAAAATTCATTAATGGCTTTTTGATGGTTGTTGAAAATATTGAATGATCTCCTATGAAGACCCTTAAAGGTACCATTTATTTTTAATATGTTGATGTATATTATTGATGGTTATTGTTGGTTTTGGTATGAAGGACATATATATATTGTGTGGTTGATCATCTTAATATGATTGGGGTAGCATTGTTGATATTAGTTTGTCATTTGTTTTCATGGTTGATGTAGTTAATGCTACGGTTATTGATTGTCATATTGTGGTGTGCATTATGATTGTGGTAATTTTAATGCGGAATGGTGTATGTAATGCACTAATGATCTTCCATGATTTGTATGTGGTAATGAAATTGTATTGTAAT
>JAULKJ010310515.1:0-10988 GCA_032355405.1 Rubia balearica | reverse complement strand
TGAAGGCAGTATCTGATGAAATTACCATACTTCACGAGTAGGTTCCGATAGTGGAACTCAATCTTTCCTTTACAAACGGCTTCCCAGAATATGTTCAGAACTCGTAACCAGGTGTCAATAAGTTATGCTATAGAAACAAATTTCAACTGTTACTATCTCAGAACATGAATTACGGTCTCTTTTACATTTTCAGGAACCAAACTAATCATCTTCAACTCTCTTTGTCTTTAATCTTTTTTCCTCAAATATGAGTTATGAGCACCAAAAGTGTTTTGAGGCACATAATGAAACCACAAAAATATCCGTTATGAGTCCAGAACATAAGTTCCAACCTCATTTTCATTTTCAAGAACCAAACTAGTCAACTTCAACTCTCTATGTCATTAATCTAATTTTTCCAACTATTTGTTATAAACTCGAAAGACAACCTAAGGAACATTATGAAACTACGAAAGTATATTTTACAATACTGGAACATAAGTTCCGACCTCTTATCCATTTACAAGAACCAAACTGATTATCTTCTCCTTTATCTTTTTTCCCTAAACCAGTTTCAAGCTTGAAATAGAATTTGACCTCCATTAGGAAAGCATAAAATACTTGCTATGAGTCCGGAACCTAAGTTCCGACCTCTTACGTTATTTCAGGGAACAATCTGCCATATTGAGGGTTTTATTCTTTTTTTATAAAACCCAATAAAAAAGAAATGACATGGTTTCAGAGTAGGAACTAAAATTCGGACCTATGATAAATGACCACGAACTTGTTCCAAGTTTGGAACCCTTCGTCCTATGTAAAAAACCCAAATCGGGGATCATTCATGGAACCCTGATCGATTTACGATGGTGGAACTTGAAACCTCCCCTTAACTTCAAACTAACACATGCGGGATACATCTCCTTACACCATGTCCTCTTCAAATCCAACTGCACGGGCCACTGGCTATCGTTCCAAATCCACGAGAGGAAGCCAACCAAGGAATCCGGGCTACAAAGTTAGGTTTGTTTCTCTTGAAGCTCAGACTAGGTTTAATGCTTTAATGGATTCAGGAAAATTATTGGATTACTATGTTATAGATTTGAATGTGTACAAGAGCATAGGGATAGAGAACCCCGTTAGGTTGATTGAATATCAACACGTCCTTAAACTTCTTAGTTTTAATGAACCAACAATTTTAAGCCAATTCGTATGAGGTTGAGGGTTCGGGTAGTTATTGGACTAGGGTGAATTGATATAATATTGTAATTAGCCCGTGGATTGTCAATCAACTAATTGAATTCCCTTACAGGGTCCAAAAGATGTTTACCCCCATGTGGGGAATAGGCCTTTAGATGACTTTATCATAAGGGGGGAATGTCTGCTTAATGAAGATTATCCTAGAATTGACCTTATTGTGTTTAGTGTGAAATACTTTAGACGCAATAATCATAATCTAGGTAGGCATGAATCGTTTTATCTAAAGGAACTTAAAATAAACCAATGTAGTGTGTATGATATAATAGCTCGGTCTATAGTATCCACTCCCGATCACATCACCGAGCCAAATCACTCTACTCTTATAATGTTCTACTATGCCATTGAGCGGGCCACGGTTTATCTCGACAGTGGAATTTTTAAGCACATGATGTGTGTAGCTACATAGAAGAGAATAATCAAGAATCTGCCTTATGGAAATTTGATTACGTTGATCTTGAGCGGTGTGAACAGGTTGGCTTTTCACGGGGAGGAGAAGGTTTGCAAGTACTTTAACAAGCAGTACTTTGTGAAGAAAAAGTGGATACTATATGAGAACAAGTGGTGTCACTGAACGATAGATGCGGCCAAATCTTACAAGAGAGCAAAGGTTGAACAAGGTACATTTATTATTTTAAAATATATGTATGCTAAACACTTATCCTGTAATAATTGTTATTTGGAAAAAAGATTTTGCAGAGGATTATGACCCTAGATTTATGAAGAATTTCCTCAGACGTGTTCGCGACTAAGTATGCCATTTCAAGGAACGTGTATGGAAGCTCGAGAAAAACAACGTGCTTATGAGCGACCCTTCAATGAGTCAAAGACGCCACACCTCAAACGATGCTCATCAGTGTGACATGTTGTAGGCTTTCCGTATAATATGCTAGGAACTTTGTTTATTTTGATTGTAACTGTAACAATCTACCTAAAATATTATGCCATTATCTTAAATTCACTATACTAGAAGAATTTAATTAATGCAAATATTATTTTGTGTTCGGTTTGATTTTTTTCCCTAGCGTGAGCACAGATTCTTAATAACAGAAAAGTTGGTATGAACATTATAGTGTGGTATTGAGGTAACAGAGGAAGCAAGGAATGATGACCAATTCTTCAGAAGATGTTACAAGCTCGGGACAACGATCAGAGGACGTTACAAATTTGTAACAATGGTCGTCCTTTCAACATCCCTCAACAATACAGGTTCCTCATTCGGAACCATATTCGTATCCCAGTTCCGAGTCCGAAACCTATCACATTAGAAGTCACTTTTGCACAACCGTCTTTAATTGGACACAATTAAAGGCAGTTATTTAGTGAACCACCTTTGATTCTTATCAATAGAAGACGGTTCGTTCAAAACCGCCTTCCAAAGAGCTGGAACTGCCTTCGAATTTTTCCAGTGCCCAGAAACAAGAAATTTCAAACTCGAAAACCGTCCTAGAAGGCAGTTCCTGGAAAATTTAGCGAACCCGTCTTTGAACTGATCCTTTATTATGCCATTCTCCACTAGTGAGGGGGAAAGTAATAGGTGTTGTTTCTTTTAGTGCGTGAAAATATGGGAATAAATACAATTAATAACTCCCACACATCAAAGGATTTCTCGTTTATCAACTTTCCACGTGCCTCATGCACCCCTACAAATTCAGTGAAGAGGAATACTTTGAGAAAACTAAGGCGCTCCAATGGTATCAAAGTATTCAAAGTTATTAGTCATTCGAAGCCTCGAACATAGCCATTGTAGGTCACGCCTTAAGTTTTCTGAAGGATTTTGATGATGCTCTTATTCACTTACGGACCGTGATCCATTAGGTGGATGTGATTAGGCTTATCAAGCTCAATTGGTTTGATACGTTACCTAGTCAAAACCATCAACAATCATGCAGTTAGTGTTTCAGTTATACACAATGATTATGATGGTCTAAGCATATAAATACCGGTGTACGTCATTTTGGATTGATACATTCACAGTTACTACCAAGATTACTATTGATTTAGGCATTGGACAGTTTTCCCTTGGAACCTCCCAGGCTGGTTTCTTGCAGATTACATCTAATGACTTGGAAACGCAACTCTATCGGATTCCAGACGCATCAGAGACCGTCCAACAATATCTAGAATTAAATTTCAATATTATGAAGTTTAATATTTAATATTATTGACCATCTCATATAATATTATTTAATAGTTCCACCATTTGTAATTAATCTCTAATTGGTCCTTGATCTCACCATGTGAGACAGTCTCGCAAGAGACAGACTTATTTTAACCTTCTTAATTTATTGGAAGTGTCAGTATACGTGGTGGTGATTATACCGCTTAATTAAACACCTATTTCGAATATTTTCCCATTATTTCTTAGAGCTTGTCTCGAGCCAATTCAAACTTTAGCCAGGAACCTTTTCTACAAAAATCAGCACAAAACTTCATCTTCCCAAGTACTCTGCCCTACTCGGTCCGTAATCCACTGCCAAACACCTCTCTTTCACAGTTATTTTTACTAACAGCTAAACTCAACTGATGGCTATCCGAAAGAAACAAAAGTTTAGAAATACGACTCATGATGTAGAGTTGCTTACATTGATCGAGATATAAGCATGTCTACTGTTAACTGGTCCAACTGTGAAGCCTGTATATCCATCCATGGTTCCATGAACTGCGCTCTGAGTGAGGAGTGTGCAGTAGATATTATCGTAGGCATTACTTGGAACAACTCGAATCATGTATGTCGGATCTACAAAAGTAGGATTTACACATGAAGTACACAAATCAGAGTGATTTTGAGAAGAAATTTCCCCTATAGTGCAAATGACAGATTACGAAAGGAGAAACAAGAATAAAAAGAAATAAATGCAAGACCAAACTCTATAGGTACATATAATGCAAGAATCCATATATATATATATATTAATTTTTGAAGAAAAAAGAGGAGGAATAAATGCTGCACTTTTTTCCAAGGACAAGCTAATCAATAAGAAAACGGAATTTAATTTTAAAAAAGGAAAAAAAGTACAACTGAAGGTTCAAGAAAGTACCAATATACTTCATGTTTATTTCCATCCTCCGAACATTTGTAAAATGATCCTGTTCCATGGAAACATTCAAGACCATTAAAAATGTATATTTGAAGACAGCCAAGCAACAAATGTAGAGTGCTGCGATGAATGGGGGAGATAGTAACACAAGCAACCAAGACCTGATGTTTAGAATTTAAGAACACTAGATCTATGCACTGATGCCAAGATACCATTTTAAAGGAAGTGGCAATAAACTCAGATAAACAGGGTTGCATAAAGGTGTGTGCTGAAATGTTTTCAACATGAATTACGTGTATCACTTTAATGTAATAGTTTCATAAGAAAGCTAAAAATGAAAGCCTTTATCAGTCAAGAAACTAAGGAACACTCCCTCCATTGTGCATAAAATGAAGATGGTCAACTGACAGTCTTCACAGAGCTTACACATTAGAGGTTGCATTTCATGTTGAAATGCTACTCAAAAGAGCCCCAGGAAGAATAAAACTAAGTATGAAGGCAATTACTACCTTCACTTTTTGGGTTAGCCAAAGACCTACGCCTGACAGTAGCTTGTTTCCTGAGGCATTTGTCCCATTAGTAGTTTGTGTATTATGGGAAACATATTCTTGCCCAGCACCCTCAGCCAACACAATCAATACATGTCCATTTTCTTTAAGACGTTGTTCAATATATTCATAAAGTCCACCCTGGCCTTCCAAATAGAATGGGGACTCTGGAATCAAGTAACAATCCTGTGAAAATAAACACCAAGCTTAAAATGTTTTTTTAATAGCACTGGCACAACAGTTGAGGTGAAACATTAAGAAAAAAGTAATAGAAATTAGAGTGAGAGCATATGAACTAAATATGTTTGTAAGGTTATACCACATCTCGGCTAGCCAAAGTTACAAACATATGAACTAATTTCTCTGCTATCAAGCCCTAGTTAGCAGCATATCACAATCAAACAGTATAAGATAAATTTAAGGCCCAATCTAAGCAAAATCTGGTCAGTATTCAACACAAAACCTATAAAACAAAGCAACTTAATCAACGAAAATGAGCTAGGTTTTATCATCACCTCTTGGAGAAGTTGGAGTCGGAGGTGACGGAGATCTTGTTCTTCTCACGGCTGACGGTGACGGAGTCGCCGAGAGCGCCGGCCTTGCCGCCGACCTTGATCCTCTCCTGAAGGAACTTCTCCAGAGACGCGATCTCCATGATCTTGTCCTCCACCGGCTTCCCGCAGTCGATCACGAAGGTCGCGCCCTTCTTCTTCCCGCCCTTAGCTCCGGCTGCCGCGCGACTCATTTTCGCCTGTCGCTATTTTCTCTACAAAAAAAAGTACAGGAAGAGATTGACGGAGGCGACGATACAGATAAACCCTAGCTTATGAATCTGATTCTAATACTCTAAGGATGGAGATAGGGTTTTCCAGTTCTCGCGGCTATTGGGCTCCCGCGAATAGTACGGCCCAATATTATTGGGCTGAACTTTTTAGGCCCAATACTTTTGGGCTTTAAAGATTTTGGTTAAGTCCTTTAATGGCAGCTCATAGGTAAGGAATAATGGAGGGGAAGCATATCGGCGTCGATATCCCTTGCTCCGCCGTCGCCGTCGACGCCGTTTTGCGCATCGGAACGGTAATTTTATTTATTTTACCATTTTGAGCCGGAAGATTCTCGTACATATTATTAGTGTTTGTAACAAATTTTTTTTACTGTTTGTTGCTGTAGGCTGGGTTAATCTGGGGTGCTTGTTCTGCATCCTATGATTCTACGAAGCTAGGTACTAGATTTTTTGTTATTTTGTGTTAATGATGATTTAGGTCTGAATTTAACTTGGTTTTTAATGCTTGAAGGCCTAAAGGGAATTTCCAAAGCATCTTTGTTGGTAAGAACTGATTACTGATTGGTCATCAGCAAAATGTTTACTGTGTTTAGTTACTGTAGTCTGAGTGGTAATTTACTCTTGATTTCAGGCAAAGTCAGTTGGTGGATATGGGTTTCAATGGGGTAAGTTCTGTAGTCAAGTTTTGATCTTTTTGCTCTTTAGTTAGACATTGCATATGTGATCAATGATGTTTTCTTTAGTTTTCAAGTGTAATAATATGTTTGAATGTGTTGTTTTTCGATATCGAATTGCAAGAAAGTAATCTATCTTGAAGGGATCAGGATAAACCAATAGAATTAGTAAAATGTTACACATACATTTTCGCAATGTAGAGCTGAAATGGTACCGAAGAAGAATATTTGTATGAATGATGGAACTAGTTTATCCATGTTACGTGTATCTTTTATAACTTCCTGACTGTAATCATACATATTACGTTGCTTATTGCTTAGTTGAGTTACTGGATTTGAGAGATTTCTTCACGTTACGCTTTCAATTGGTAGCTGAAGTTTTCTTTAAATATCCGATTCTGTTAGATGGTGTTATATACTTGCTCTTTTGCATGTTTAGGACTCTTCGCCGCGATCTTTTCTTTCACAAGCTGTGGGGTGCGAAGGTATAGAAGGCAGGAAGATTGGGTTAGTCTATCATTTCTCTTCCATAAAAGTTACATTTCTTCTAGGTTTCATTTCCAATGTCAAGTAGGTCGCATTTAACACCCTTCGCCAATGTAGTTCTGAAGTTAAAGAAAATCAGAGGCTCTACGTAAAAAAACATTTCCGTTTGAGTTTGGGTGACGTTGATTACCTTTTAATTATCAAACGGATCTATGTTAATCATGTCTAATCCCACTCTTTGTTTATCCTTTTTGATGGTGTTCTTGAATGCAACCTGAAACTCTAAACCTTATGCTACACTGATCGTGATCCATTATAACATTCTGGATTTTTTTTAGGTTAACGGTATGGTAGGGGGCGTTGTAGCTGGGGCAGCTATCGCTGCTGGAACCCGTAACTGGAAGCAGGTTGCCGGAGTTTCTGGCCTTGTTTGTGCCATGTATCAGGCTGCCGATGATCTCAAATCAGTTTGAAGATCTTGTCTGAAAATGTCTGGTGAAGTGCGAGCTAACCCGACTGAATTGACAGTGCATTTTGTTAGGCTAGTTTAGGGGCATTTGCATCCTTCTACATCAGTTGTCATTTTCACACCGCATAACGCAACTAACTTGTGACACGATAGCGAGATATAATTCATATTTTCCTGATTTTTGGTTCTCGAAATCTTGCCATTTGTGAATTAAGGGGATCGGGGTTCAAATATCACTGGCCTCTATGATTAGATAATTTGATTGCACTTTTTAATATTATATCCAGCTCTAGTGGTATATATACAGTTTGGTGAGCGTTATAAATCAGACAAGAACACAAATTTTCACAAGTTTTACAAATCAGATCGTCTTATTGTACTCCTGAATTCGAAACATATTGATATTTTGGTAACATTCCAAATATCTCCTCACTTGAAGTTTTGCCATAACAAAAGCTAACGGCAGAGCAAGACATGAAAGTGGAATCACAACTCATAATGGAAAGACCCATTAAATAATGAACTATTAGTTCTAAACTATTTCTGAAGATTAATCAACAACTTAAAGTGTCGACAATTTTGGATCTCTAGTGAACCTCTAATATATGTTTAAGTCTCTGACAACTAGTCAACCATTCAAAGTGACAGGAATTTTAAATTTCTAGCGAACTTCTCAGTATGATTTGAATCTAGGTGGAGTTCTGACCATCTATCAAAGAAAAAAAAATGAACGAATCTCATAAGACTCGCGCTTATTGAAGGATGTTTTTTCATAACCAATGGGATAATAGATATTCCTTAGTCACAAGTTAATGTAGATGTGGTCTAGACTCTAAATCGACCACAAGCAAGGGGTGGTTTGGTACCTTGGTTGCTAAGAAGGCAATAAATGGACTGTTATCAAAATAAAAGACACGATTGAATATTGAATTATGAGTAGTGACACGGTTGGGAAGTCTCAGTAAATGCGTTTTATCCATAACCTTAGTATAGATGACTTCATCGTTTATCATGTATTTTAAAAAAATATAGTGTATTTTATAAATTAAAAAAAGTAATGATGTATATTTATATGTGAAAACTGTAAAAAAAAGTTTATAATATAAAAGATATAATTAACTTTTCTAAATTTTAAAATTTACTGTATGATTTAATAAATGTAGTGTATATGTGAAAAAATGTTGTACTCTCTCCATTCCTATATGTTGCTTCCATTATTAGTGGACATAAGTATTAAGAAGCAAATTTAAATAAAAAATTATGTAAAGTAGAATAAGATAATTGAACAACTGAAAATGAAAGTAGAAATAATATAGTGATGAAAATTGATTTTTTAAATCTAATTGTACAAAACTTCAAACTCTTATTGAGCGAGGAATGATGTGATGTTCGATATGATTGTACAAAAACTTCAAATAAATGCTGAATGAGCACCTCTAAATTAAGAAGTAGTTAGTGTGATATAAACGTGACATCAATTATGGTCTAAATTGAAGAAGGATACCAGCTGTATAATTTAATCGACCACAATGGAGATTCAATGAACACATTAGTCCTAGGGTGTGTGTGGGAATCAAAAACCGAACATCGAATTATTCAAATTCATATAATTCGAATCGAATTTAATATACGGTTTTCGTGTATCCACATGGAATAAACCATATTTTAAATATGGATTTTGGATCGATTTTTGATATTAAAACTCGAACCAAAATTCAAACTGAATACCGAATTGTAATTAAATATATAATAATAATAATTAAACTATAAAACAACAAACTTAAATTTATAAAAAAAATTAAGTTGGAGGACCAATCTTTATATTTAAAAATTTATCCCCGAACTCTAAAGCCTAAGTAAATTTGGGGAAATAAGTAAATAACACAAGTTACCCTATGTAAGATTGGTGAAATAAGTAAATAACACAAGTTACCCTAGGTAAGTTTGTGGAGTGCTTGAAGGTGAAGGTGAATGTGGGTGTTTGAAGGGTTGAAAAATGTAATGTTAAAATATTAAAGCAAACTATTTTGTGGAGTATAGGCTTTGAAGATAAATATTAAAGCAAACTATTTTGTGGAGTATAGGCTTTGAAGATAAATATTAAAGCAAACTATTTTTCTTTAATCTTAAATGTAATGATAAAATTGTTATCGTTGAATTTGTATTGTAGTTGTTGAACTTTTATTTTGAAAACTTGATTTTGATGATGTAAAAATTAGATTACATATTTTTATTTAATTTTATACCACTTTATAGGATTTTAGTAATTATTTTAAAATTTTACAATCAATTCGGTTTATTTGGGTTGAATTCGGTTTCAAACTAAAATTGAATTTCGAATTTGGTTTGGAAAATTCGGGTTATTCAGATCGGTTTCAGTTTTGAGCTTTTTAGAGGCAAAACTGAATAACCCGATATGAATAAACTGAAAACTGATTAAATCGAACCGACGTCCACCTCTAATTAGTCCGTCCTAACAATATAAAATTATCATCATGAAAATGGGGGAAATTTTCTCTATTGAATACTCCCTCCATTATAGTGTAAGGTTTACATTTTTTGCACGGATATTTATACATGATGGCGTGAAAGAGAGAAAATGGGGAAGGGGGATTGAAATGAGCTAACTAAATTTCATCTATAAATTACAGCCCAAATAAGACTATAGGAAGCTTAATTTGAACAACGGAAATGAAAAGTAAAAACTTTACACAAGGACGGAGGGAAACGTTGTTTTTGCACTTCATTTTTCATGTTACCTCTGTTTCACTATGTTTGGCACCATAATTTTAGGTAGTGTTTTTTTTTTGCAAGTTGAAATATTTTGAGAGAATTTAATTATACGAGTGAAAAGTTTAATGAGTAATTGATAATTACTTCATTTTTATCATAAAAGGAAAGGTGATAAATATTTTATAAAAAATATAAGAAAATAGAAAGTGTTTAAGTTAAGAAAACAGAGATAGTATGTAAAATTTTCCCAACTAATAAGTCTAAAGAATTCTCTCTTTAACAAGTGCGGCATCTCTTCCATCTTGCATAAGTCCCTCTTTTTATTTGTGGTCGAATTAGTTGTGTGTGGTTGGAATTCAAATTTAGTCACACTCATACTCGACATCTTAATTAGATCATATATTTTTAGTGTGTATCAAGGGATATTATAATATATCATATATCTCTAGTTGGTGCAGAAATATTGAATCTTATTGTGTTTGGTGCATGGATATTAATACATTAGGCATTCCTAATTTTCGGTAATCATATATTTTGAAAATTTTACAGAAAATAATTTAAAATAAATAGAAAGATTATGCAATTATTATTAATAAAATAATAAATATTATATCTTTCATAATTATACGCAACAACCGATCAATAAATAAAATATAAACAAATGGTTTTGGGCATACTCTAAGCCCACACCTTTCAAAAAAACATTGGAAGCTTCCTAAATCTCAACCATGAATACAGAAGTAAAATCCAAATCGAACCCGCCGTAACGGAAAAAAACTCGGTCCCTCTGTCCCATTCCAAATTACCCACTCTAAATTACCCGCCTATTTTATGATACTATTTTCGATCAAAATTTTTACCATATATTTAAATAGATATATGAGAAATAATATTATCGTATGTGATATTGTTGAATTTATTGTAACAAGTAGTTTCTATAAAGTAACTTTTTATTTACCGTTATTATACGTAGTTTTTAACGGTCAAATATGTTTCTCGAACGGTGTGTAATGATTGGAC
>JAULKJ010310505.1:0-10990 GCA_032355405.1 Rubia balearica | reverse complement strand
CCGGGTGTGTCAGTTTATGCATTCTCATACAGAGGCTCACTGGACTACGATCAAGAAAATTCTACGATATCTTAAGGGCACTATATCCTCCGGCTTAGTTCTTCAGAAGGCCCATGATTCTCGGCTAGTGGCTTACTCTGATGCAAATTGGGCTTCTGATCCTGATGATTGTCGATTGCAGCAATACTTTGCCATCTACTTTGGTGGAAACTTTATCAGCTGGTCTTCTCAAAAACAAAAGGTCGTTGCCTGCTCTAGCACTGAAGCCGAATACTGAGCCATTGCATTTTTCTCTGCCAAACTTATTTGGCATCAGCAGCTTCTTCAGAAGATGTGTGTATCTACTCCCAGCCTTCGATTCTCCTTTGCAACAAATTGAGTGCCACTTTTCTCTCAACTAATCCAGTCTTTCATCAGCGGTCCAAACACATTAAGATCAACTATCACTTTGCGTGGGAACATGTTGCTTCCTGAGAATTTATTGTTCGTCATGTCCGGTCTCTTGATCAAATTGCAGATATCTTCACCAAAGCCGTAGGGAATCATCACTTTTCTACTCTACGCTCCAAGCTTCATGTCCGCCATCGGTCATAAGCTTGTGGGTGGGGGTGTTAAGAGTATATAATTATTGTTTGACCTAGTATGTATTTAATGTATGACCTAGTCAGTATTTTTATATTCTCTTATTGTATTGTTACGTAGAATTAGTAAACTTAGTAAATAGAACCCCTATCATTATGAGATTTAGTTACAGACTTGTAATCTACTTATACGGTATTCATTCAATGGAAATATTAACACTTTCCATCATTAAAATTCTCTCCTTATATTATTTACAAAAAGGGAAAATTTTGGTGTGAATTAACGTTTCGTGCAGCCACAGACTCATAGTAATGGCACACGGATAATATGACGAGAACGTCGAACCAACAAATGTTTTCAAAGAGGCACAAAAATTAGTGATGAAATAATAAAGAGTGAAATAACAATTTCATCTCTAAACAACCTTTTGTGTCGACAGACTCGACACATGAATGATGAATCAGAGGATTTTTTAAAAGTTATTCACAGATTAAAATGTTTTTATCCAAAGCATTATTCATTTGTATCACTTATTACTTACGTATCCAAAGCCATGTATAAATGAAAAATCCAAAATTATATTTTCATTGTGAACATCACCTCATATCTTTAATCTGATGTGGATACAGTATAAAGTGATACCCTAATACCTTTGGAGTGACATAGGCAAATAAAGCATCTATTCTTTGTGGTTAGTGAGTCTGTCAATAAATTAATTTTATTAAATTTTGGCCACAAATTTCATTTCAATAAAATTCATTAAAGTGTGAACCATTTAATTATGGGATGCATCATACTAAATTTATAAATGTGAGGATATATAAATGAGCAAGTACTAAATTGGCACTCTTTAGAGCCTGAGACTAGAGGGTTGTTGTTACTGGAAAAATGGAACATGACTACTATTAGAATTGAGAATGATGGATTGTAATTTTGCTATTTATTATGCAGGTTCTACCATACCAACACACCAAGAGGGATGACTGGTTGCTCCATTGATCAACAAGCTATGGATTCTCAATAAAATTACATCATAAGAGTTCATTTTACCACTGCTTTAGTGAGAAAACATGGAGACAAGAGATGCAGCTTAATAATGAGCAACTAACACCCTCCTAAAGCTGATTCCAGAGGCCAACACACTCTCTCTAAAATCATACTCTTCTAGGTGATAGAAGATGTCCCACAAAGTGAGCAAGTAACATGGGGGTGGAGATTGCTACTTTGGAAATGCATCTTTTACTAGTTAGACGATCCATTTATCTCATCATTTACACTAGATTACAATTGGGATAGTCTCATAAAAATTTGGGGGCAACTGATGTTGCTCAAGCTGATTAAAACCACAATTCGAGCTAAATTTGTATTTCTATTACTTTCAAGGCTGGGGACCTAATAAACACCCACACCAATTGGTGGTGTTAAAAAATGTGAGGGCGGTATTGAAGATGAATATCTGAAAACACCGTTGATCAAGTTCCTTTCCTTAAAATATACTGAAAATTTAATTAAAATATGCCGAAATATGAAAGACTCCATATAATTTTGGATATCATATTCCCACAATCTCCCACAATTGTGGATATCATATTCCCACAATCTCGGGTAAATTGTATTGAAAACTACCAACCTACGAAATCAATGAAATATCAGATCATATGCACACAGAAAATCATTTCACATTTGTTTTTTAGATGATTTTCCCGTTATATAAAAAAAATCTTTATTTCATTCCTTTTTTATTGCTTGATTTTCTTTATTTTTGTCGATTTCCATGTTTTAATTTACTTTTTATCAATTTTCTTACTTTTTAAAACAATTGTTTTAAATATTTTCTTTAACTATATATTCGTATTTTTAAAATTATGATTTTAATTCAAAAGTCTGCTAAAAATTAAAGTATTGTGCTTTTGACCAATTCTTGGATTAGAAGAGTTTTTATTTTCACTACTCCTTGCTCGTCAACTTATTCCCTCAAACTTACACATGAATGGAGGTTTGTATGAGTGGAATCACATGACGAGGAGTTCCTCCTGCTTTTTCTGTTCAGCCTTTTGTAAATTCCACATCTTTTGAAGGCAATTTTGTTTCCTTAATAGATCCTAGATTATGATCTCTCTTGTAAATCTTAACTATATTTGAACATGTTTATCTTCTCTCTATTTTTCATGGCAAGGGGAACCAATAATACTCCTCGTAAATATTAAAAAAAGATTTTTTCTTCATAATAATCAGAAGTACAAAAACCTTGAATCTAATTAATATTTATGGAACACCAATTTGATCACTACCTTAATAGCTGGCACTTAATCACTCTTAGTCCATACAATATTAATATTCACCAATCAGTTATTTTAAACATATCTGACATGGATGCATCATTGGAAATATAAAACCCATATACCCGGACTGACCAAAAGCAAACGTTATGAGTATTAGCGCCGCAATATTTATCAGCCAAATCAGAATTGAAAACGTCAAACTTTTTGTGCAATCCATTCCACCAAAAATCGCACCAAAACCTTGTGGTGCCCAAAAAATTCATCCCGAACTCAAAGTGAAAATTGTCAGACAAATGAAGCACATGAAAACCTATATCATCGTCCTTGGAGTAACAATGAACTGAGAGTGCCAGAGGGTCGTTTATGTCGTCCTCAATGATCAATGTGTATCTTTCACCCCATGCATCCACATAATTCACACTAAAGAAAAATGAGAAAATTACAAGGAATGATAAGAAAATGAGAGTTTTCATGATTTTAGTAGAAATATTTAATTTGAATTCTGAGAATGATTTATTGACAAGGGAAATGGCTGCCCTTTATAGACTAGTGTACTATCTACCTCTAAGGAAGATCAACATAATTACCATAATCTGTGATTCTACCTACCTCTAATGAAGATAAATAATTACCATAATCTGTAATTCTACCTACCTCTAATGAAGATAAACTTAATTACCATAGTATGTAATACGATTATATTGTAATGCTTATAATTACCATGACACTCCCTCTGTCCCACAATTAATTGCTTAATTAGACTTTTGATCAATTTTTAACTATTAATATATTTATTTATGTGTGTAAAAAAATCAAAATAATTATAATATAAAATAGATTTTATGATGAATCCAACGAAATATAATATGATAATAGTCTTATTTATATAATAATAGAATTTAATGGTTGAAATTGGGTTAGTTTGACTTCCAAAAGTCAAATTAAGCAATTTATAGCGGGACGAAGGGAGTATACAAATATAACCTATATATTTTAATATGTGCAATTATAATTTTGAGATAATTCGAAATATAAAAACAACCCTAAAAACATAATAAAAGTGTAAATATAACACAAAAGACTAAATTTCGACATTGACTGGCCATTTTCGACCATTTACCGACTGGAAATTACCAAATTGACCGCTCGAGCCGCTGACTCGCCGCCACCACCACCTCCCAGTGCCACCTCACCCCACCCCACCGCGAATCACATCACCTCACCCCACCACGCTTGATACCGCTAACCCTAGTGCCACCTCCCAGTGCCCCGCTAAATCGCCGCTGTCCCCCAAAGTGACCAACCACGAACCCTAGTGACCAGTTGACGGGGGATTATTGGCGAATGAGGCTGGGGCATCTAGCTGCGGCAGCCCGGGGTGTTTAAATGCAGGAACCCACACGTTTGGATACCCGCATGTGCTAGTAATTGAAATTGCGGCCCGTGTCCCGGTCCGGAAAAATATGGTATCCGCATTAATCGGGTCAGGTAATAGGTTACCAATTGATCTGTTTAAAACGAAAATATTGAGATAAATTATTATTTCTTTGTATTACATCAATTTGTATTAATGCAAAAAAAATCATTACGATGATGGTAGTATAGTTTAACAATTGAAATCTCGCAAAAATATTGTACAAATATTTATCACCTTTATCATTCAAAAATTCACCATAAAATGATCATTAAGAGTAACAAATCCGTAATCATCATCAACATGTCATGGTTTGGATGAACTCAACAAAATGCTAAAATGATGGAAAAAATAATTTTGTAACACTTTAATTTAGTGGAAAAATTATGAATGTTTGATATGAAAACCAAATGTAAAAAAAAAAATCAATTGGACTACAGCTAAATAAGGTTGTGATTGTGGGCCCAACTGAAAATTTAAGATTGAAAGGAAAATGGCGGAACTCAGAAGGAATAATTGAGAATTCGGAATGAAAGACAATGGTTGAAATTTAGCAAATGAATATTATGTTAGTTCACATTATTTAATCATGAATATTACATATATATGAACAACTAAGAAATGGGAGTAGATATGTAAAAAATATTATAAATAATTAAATATATTTTAATTTTACCGGGTATCTCGGATACCCGAAAATAGTATTTTTGCAGTCCTGACCCGGACCTGTTAAAATGTAAATTTTTTGGCCCGGGTACCCAGCCCTAAAAAATGAAAAAGTACCCGGTTATTTTAAACCGAGTCGATGGATGGATGGGCGGGGTATTTTGGAACACCCCTAGCAGCGGCAATACGACTCAAATCAACGGGAGGGTGAGGTAGCAGCGAAGATCGACGGTGGGGAGGGTGGGATTATCGCCGGGAAGAGGGGTAGCAGCAAAAGAAGAAAAGGGAGGAAAATGGTGGGCAGAAATGGGTTAGGGTTTAGGGTCAGGGGTATAATAGTCAATTAACCTTTTCCTCTTTTTGAAGGGGTTAAATAGTCTTTTAAATCAAATTCGGCCTCAAACTTCCGGAATGGGAAAATTTGCACTTACATCAACTATCTAAGGTTATATTTGCACTTTCAATTATCAAAAGATTATATTTGCACTTTCAATTATCAAAAAGTTATACCTGCACTTATGTGAATTAGGTAGGGTTATATATGCATTTTTCTCTTTTTTTATTTAAACCGTCAAAGACGGGATTTGAAGGGTGTCCTTCCATTTTCATTAAGAACGTGTCTTGCTAATAAACGGGTTATATCAGGCATTGCCTGAAAGCTAACATCAATTTGCCCAAAAAGGGGTATCATAAACACACTAAATATTAAATACATAATCGCAACATTTAGTCTAAACAAATAGAAAGGGGTACATAGTAAGATAAATGGTCAAATACTGATGAATCTTCCGACTAGTTCGGCTCGAATTAGCCAGCTATCAACCGAATCCAATTGGATACCGATCGCAGTATTCAAATATCAGTCACCATGTCACTGAGTTCCATATACTGTCACACTCGCCCTCCAAAGCAACCAAAAAAATTAAACAGCTACTCAGGTGAAAGATTCAGTTCATCTCCATTAAATTGAAGTCCCTTAGAGAAAGTCGGAGATAACCCCGGTCATTTTGGTCACCAAAAAGTCTTTTGTAAATGTAAGTAAAATCAGGAGAAAGTACGAAAGTCTCTAATGCAACACAAGGTGATCAATCAATTATTTTTCAACTTGCTCAGTCTACAAATCTGGACTGTAATCTATGCTCGGTATCGCCAAAAGTAAGATTTTGCAACTATCTTGACAATGATTTCTCCTATACCGAAATATAGACCAGATCAGATGCCAATCAGATTTAACCAAACAAAACGAGTCGTTAGAAAAACTTGAAAATGGTAGAGAACAGACATTGAAAAATATTCAGCAGAAAAGACCAAATCTTTAACAACTACCCGTTAAATATCAAAATGAGCAAAGAAAATACAAAGAAAATTCTAAATTAATTGTCTCTCACCCAGAAAAAGGAAATTTCAAAACTAAGATAAAGTCAAAATCAAAATGGAGAGGTACCCCTCGTGATTGTAACATTGCCGCAGCCTGACTCGGCACCGAGTTGACCCATCCGAAGTGAGTAGACCCGGATCTGACTCGTACTATAATTAGTTGATCCGATACCTAGATTACCTGAGTTTCCCGTACTAGACTAAGTTGTCCCGTCTCCGATCTAAGTATATTCGGATTCCCGAGGATCTGAGTTGGTCCACAATAGGGGGGTCAGGATTTCAGGAAAAATGCCTCTAAAGCGTCGATCAGGTCTGGTTGTCAATGAACCGCCGGTCGTTGGGATCTTTCCCTCTAGACATTGGCCACTGCCGGATACCAAAGATAAAATTTATTGTTTTACTTGCTCATTGCATTACCAAAGATATTTTGTGAATTGTTATTTCATACTCTTTATTTTACTTCCTCCGTCTCAACTCTATTTGCACACTTTTTGGTCAACTTTCACATTTAAATATAAATTTCAATTATTATATAAGCATCAATATCATTATATGAGATATTGTTAGATTCCTTGCATAATGTATTTTCTATATATCAACACAATCCAACCATCGACCGTGTCTCGCTGGATGTCGTTAGAATACGTAGCTAAACTTATCGGTTGTCAAACATAACTTGAAAAAATTAGCCAAAAAAAGTGTAAATAGAGATGAGACATAGAGAGTAATCGTTTATGCCTAATATTTATGTTTAATTAAATATTTATGTCAAAAGAAAAACTTTTAAGCATTTTTCAAATTTTAGGGAGGCCTTCCGATTCCCACTTAGTATCTCCAAATCCATAAAACTCCCGAACTCGGAAGTATGGTTGATATGTTATATTTTATGCATCATAACTAATAACTATTAGCATCCTTCAGAGTTATTCTAGACACATATTTGTTGTAATTCTATAATTCGGAGCTAATGCGAAGAAATCAAAAGATCTAACATATTTATGAAGATTTCCGCAAAAGATGAAGATCAGAAGACCTACTATTGATCCCGAGGTGAAGACCCGAAGCCAAAGAAGAAAAGTCGACGACCGACGGAGAATTGTCAGAAAGTCGTGATTGATCCGCGACCAAGTGGAGGTTGCGACTGAGCATGCGAATCGAGGATGCTACTGCCACAAATTTGAGAGTGCGGTCGGCATACAGGCTACACAGTATCGTCTAATTTATTTTTCTGTCTGTGCAGGAATTCCATTCATGTTCGAATTTTATTTTATTTTCCTTTTTTTAGTAGAATTATATTTTAAATTAAGAAAAATTTTACATTCCTAATCAGTGTTTTAAAAGTATGTAAACTTTGGATTTCCATAGAATTCAAATACCTTATTTCATATTTTCGTGGAATTTTCTATGAAAAAGTAAACTTTTAATTTCATTTGACCATTGAAGTCATTGCCGATATGGTCGTGAGATTCTAAACACTTGTTATGCATTCCTATTATTTGTACTGATTCTCGTGTTCTTAAATTCATTGGATTGTACTAAATTGTACTATATGATCATCTAGATTAATTGATATTGTTCTTATTGCTTCGATTTATGTGGTTTAAACACTAGGAAGTAGAAATTCATGATTGCGTGAATGTTTGTTTATGGCACATGTGTATTGTAAAAGATAATTAATTGTGTGCTTAAAATATGTTTGTGGTTATTATTGTACGTATTATATTCATGGTGTTATTTCCATTGTTAATTAAATTTTAACTATTTTTTTATAATCAATTACTAATAATTATTGGCATGGTTTGTTTTTCTGATAATTTTATTCGCAGGGAATGAAAACATTAATTGATTTTGAATGAACTTGAGATATTTTTGATCAACCTGTGATATTGATGTGTGGATAGTGTTAGATGGATTTATTTTTATACATTTTCTTAAATCCTTATATTATTTTAATTTTTATATTATTTTAATTTTTAAATTAGTTTTAATAAACAAATCTTTCAAAACTCTCCTTTTGGCTACTTGAATTGGAGAAATATTCTTGCTTCCTTGGAGATAAAATTGTTATCCCCTTGGATCTGACCCTTACTTACCTACTATTTTATTATTTTAAAGTTTTATAAATTTTACTTCGATAAGGATGAAAACACGGTGTAAATAAGGCTTTGTCAAATTCGGCATTGTTGGTGGGAAACGATTTCATTTCATTTTATTTCTTAGTTTGTTTATTCTTTTACCAATATGTTTTCTATGAACTATTTTATGGTTAATACTAGTGCTACTAATCATAATCTTGTGAGTTTTGTTCCAGAGATAGAACAAACAATTTCTAGTGCCCACATAATTCGAAGAACAATTAAACCGGTCGAGGTAGAAGACCGTACATTGAGGCACTTGACTTCCCTAAATTTTGATTAGTAGCCACTCGTCGTGCACCTACTCTACTTGGAGGATGGACAGAATTTTTAGTTGAAATATGGCTTAATTTAGTTTCTATTGAGTTTTCATAATTCAGGATAAGGAGTTCCCAAAAAGCATATTGTCGAGTTTCATGTCGTCTCCACGAGTATGACGCCGAAGTGAGTCATGGAAGACCAAATCAAACTCCAAACTTTTCCTTTTTCTTTGAAGGATTTGGCCAAGGATATGTTTTACCATTCAGCATCGAACTGCATTACGACTTAGGCAAAGACGAAGCAGGTTTTTCTGGATAAGTACTTTCCAGCTCAAAAATTGAACAGCCTGAAGAAGAGTGATAGGTTATAACTCCTATAACATATCTAATAATTACTATCATACTTTAGAGTGTTTAGTTGCACACATTAAGGTGTAATTCTATAATCTCAAGAAGTTACGAAGAATTGAAGATATTAAAGGATTTACAAGATTTACAAGGTTTTGGTTAAGCAGTGAATTGTTGGAAATGGACATCATCTTAGTCGAGGGAGGAACTGTTGTGATGCTTCCTTAAAGTCAAAATACAGTTAATATTGATTTAAAATTTAATCCTTGATGGGTTAGAAGGCCTAATAGGATTTGATCTAGGGTTTAAGGGTTTTTTGTATAAATAAAAGGTGTTTGTACTATTGCCAAACGCAACCACCTTAGAGAAAGTTAGAGAGGAGAATCTTGTGAAGTGTTCTTTCTCTTTTAACTATAGTGAAGAAAGGGATTGGTGAAAGATTGTTTGATAGTTTGGTATAGAGGAGATAGATCGAGCAATTGTTGTATGTTGGGAGATAGGAACGTACTTTGTAAGGCTCTTTCTATTTTCTAATGGATTGGAATAATTTGATTCAGGTGGTTTTTCCCGATTTGGGTTTCCACGTTAAAATTTGTGTGTTTGTTCTTTTGATTATTGACTGTGTCTTGTCCTGGGAGTAAATGAGGGATTTTTAATTTTTGACAAGGTGCCGGTTTAGGTTAAAATTCCCCAACATTTTTATTTGTTATTATTATTTTTAATTTTAGTTCAATTCAGGTCATATTTTTTCATCAGATTTTATTTGTGCAATGGTTGTATTTGTCACAATGTAATTCAGTTCAATTCAGTTTAGTAGAAATCAGCTCGAAAAAAAAAACTTTCATTTTTTCCTGAAAATTGATTGTTATTGATGCTCTTTTACCCTAAGTTAAACTAAATTAAATTGAATTAAAATAAAACTAAATATAGTGCAAAGTAATAAAAATAGAACAAACTTAAGTTAAATTTCCTAAAATTGAAATTAATTAAATTAAAATGAACTGAGTAATAACAACATATTTTTCTAACTCAATTCATTTAAGTTCACAAATCACTACAATATGCTTTCACTTTAATGATATTTCAATTATTTTATTATTACTTGTTGTTAATTTAATCTTATTTTATTTTATTTCGATTCAATTCAATTCAATTGAGTAGGGAAAAATACCATTATTCTCTCTTTTTTGATTAAAATTGAGTAGAATTTTGTTCACGGCCTCTAATAAACATATTTGATTGTCGATATATATAATACGTATAACAATGGAATATAAAATACCAATATTAACAAATCTAGCATAATCTCATGTGATAATATTATTGCATATATATATATATATACGAAGTATTTAAATATGTGGTAAAATTTTATAATTTTAATTGGAAACATTATGTTCAGTTTTATTGGGATGAATATAGTACGTCCCAAAATTAACTTTCGGCTTTCCTTTTTATTTTGTTTCACGAAAAACTTCATATTTATAATTTTTTCATAAGTAGCCATTCAATATATTAAATTTATCCTAATAAACTCCCAAAATTTGTCATTTTTACTACTTTTGTTCTTTATTCATAACATCATTCATGCAAAAACTTACGATATTTTTAACATTGAAGATGTTGCAATATCAGCTGGCAAAAATTATTGGGTCAAAAGTATATACTCCCTCTTTTTCTCTATTTGTGGCAACATAGGTATATGTGCATGGATTTAAGTGAAGAAAATGAGTGGATGAAATTGAAAGTAGAAAGTAAAATGTAGAATGAGCAGATGAAATTGAAATAATCTTGCCAAAAAATGAAAGTGTGTCATTTTGAAAAAAAATCTCAATAAGGTAAGTATGCCACAAATAGAGAAACGATGGGAGTACTTACCAAGTTAATTGAGTACTACCTCCGTTTCGTTGGAAGTGACACTATAGG